>VZTJ01002439.1:133847-226908 GCA_013397795.1 Orthonyx spaldingii
CAGCCCTCCCTCCGCTCCTGTCGCGTCCCCGCCCGGCCCTGGATGCAAAGGCGAGGGGCGGCCGGAGAGAATCCGCACCGGGCTCTGGGCAGGTCTCGCCTTCCCCGCTGCCATCAGCGGAGCGGCTGCCCAGCCTCTGCTCGATTTTATCTTAATTTCAGGGAGTTTATGGGGCGGTTGGGTTGGGTTTTTGGTCTGGTTTTTTTCCCCCCCAGATCTTGAAGCTCAGCAATGTCTTAAACGGATTACACGGAGGAGGGGTTGAAGCTGAAAACCTCATTCATCCTCACGACGGCCCTATTCATTGCTGAAATAGGTGTAGCGTAGGAGCCGGTAAGATCCTCCCCCAGCCCCACTCGTATTTTGGGGATCTGTTCCAGCTTTCCTGCCTTGAATAGTGGGGATGGGAGGAGGGGGTCTTCTGCTCTTGAGCTGACAGAAGCATAATCATAAATCACCTACCTTGTTTGTCCTTCTGTCCTTTGGTCATAGAGGGGCTCCAGCCAACTGTGTGGTCTCACGTACCGTTGCTCCCGCTGAATAGTTTCCAAGTTTGAGGTAAAAGAACAAATCGCACTTTTCAGGGACTTATTGAGACGCTCAGAAATAAAAAATAATTAAAAATGAAAATAATAAAAAAAGTCGTGTAAGGCTATTCAGTCCTACTCATTTTCTCCCACGTGTTTTCACAATTACCATGTATTTGTCTTTCTCTGGTTCAGTTTCTAGCTCAAAGTTGTGGGATTTTTTTTTCCCCCCAAATAATAGTAATAATAATAATAATAATAATTAAAAAAAAGTTAGAAATAATAAATTAGGAGTTAGTTTCTCGTGGTCGAAGCTGAAGATCTTATTTCAAACCCGGCTAGCCAGGAGCCTGGAGAAGTTGCAAGGCAGCGTCTGAAAGTTTGAGAGATCAGCATCAGATAAAGTCTCTTTGGTGATACCTTGCTGCCCGAGTAACTGTTTCAATGAGGTTTCTCAGCAGCAGCAGCAGCAAACGGGTAATATTTTCCAGACGTCTTTTTCTTTCCTGCTGCTGCTGCTGCTTTTCTGCCTCTTCCACGTTATGGGGTCTTTTAACAAGGGAGACTTGACTTGTTTTAATAGGCGGAGGATGGGAAGAAGGAGGGAACTCCTGTAAGGAGGAAAAAAAACCCGAACCCTCCCAACTGCAGTGATCTCAGCCAAGGAGCAGTTCAGCGCCGGGAATTTAATTAGTCAAGTTGCAAATTTTTTTCAGAGGAATACAATACACATATGTTGCCACCAACTGGTTTCCTCTTCATGCCCCGCAGTTGGGGGAACCCCCCACTTTCCCTACTCCCTCCATCCTTGGGCTTGGGGTGTGGGATTTGTCCCTCCCACAGCCACTATTCAGCTGGGACAGCTTTTGCTGCTGCTGTTTTTTATTAATAAGGGAATTGCCTCTGTGAGAGGATGAACTTTGCAGTTTTCAATCCTGCTTTACCCATTCACTCTCGGGAAGATTTGTTACAGCGAATAACCAAGGAAGCTCCCACTGACATTCATACACATACGCCTTGTGTTTAAAACAAGCCGGGAAACATGTTAGGCCGTTTAAACCTGGAAAATTGTGGTATGGGTTTTGTTTTGGTGTTTTGGAAGGGTTTGGTTTTGGTTGGGTTTGGGGTATTTTCTCGGGTCCTGTTTCGTTATCAATCAGAACTCTGTCGGTGGTTCCCGGTTCGCCAGGGGAACCAGCAGCTCACAGCACACCCCATTGCCGCTTGCCGGCAGCTTTCACTCTGCTCTGCCTCCGAGGCGGGTTTCCCCGCGCTCGAGTCGCCGTTTCCACCGCAGATGACACGAAAGAGGCACTGGGTGGCACTGTTGAGGCAGCGGAGCCCGCGGGGCTGGGTTCGGAGCGGGGCCGGGTTCGGAGCGGGGCCGGGTTCGGAGCGGGGCCGGGCCGGCGCTGCCGCGGCCGCCGTGCCCCGGCGGGGACCCGCGGGGGAGGATGGCGGGGATCAGCTTCCCCTTCCCCCGTGCTGTTTGCTCAAGGACCGCAAAGGTCGCCACTTTGGGGCGTCGAGCCCACAAAGAGAACCGTATCCAGACACCGTTGGGAAATCCGGAGATGACTCTTCGCCGAGTTATCGCCCGTCGTTACCTTCTGGTGTGGGAAAACTCCAGAGCACGCTGGGGTCTTCTCGTGTGCAATAAATGGTTTAAAGTCGATGGTTACCTCGGATGGAGATTTTTTGGTTACCTACCTTGGGGAAGTGCTTGCTTTTACAGGTGTGTTCAGTCACTGCCACGGGGAGAGTGGCTTTAGGATGTGCATTGAAGCCGAGCTCCTTAAACAATCAATCTGTCTCAAATAACAAATCTGATGACAGTTTAAGCCAGAGTTTTGTGGGCAGTTTCAACCTGGCATTGCCAGGGAAAGCAACTGTTTCACCGTCCTCCTCACTGTCCCTTTTCCCATGAAGGAGAACTGTCCTAGGTTAGATATTAGTTGTTTGGGGAGAGGGAACAGCAATAAAGTAAGAAATAACTTGGGCTAGATGAAGACAAAACAACTGCTTTGGCAACAATCTGGCTTTTGATGGTTTAGAATGTCCTTGAAAGTACAGCATGACTTAACAAACATATCAGGGCTTTCAGGTATTCCTCCCTCTCAGACATTCCTCGCTAGCCAGCTCCATTCCCATACTGCAACCACCTTCAAATCTGTATCACAAAACCTTCAGTTACAGAGCTCTGTACATCTCTCTGATCAGGCAAGGGACATATGGCAGTGTCTGCTGCAAACAGGGGCAGAGGGCAGAAGGGTATCAAAAGGGCTCCTCCTCTCCACAGGAGCCATCCTACTACCCAGGTATGTGGTGTAAGCCAGGCTTATAACATGAGCACAGAATCACAGAATGTTCAGGGTTGGAATGGACCTTAAAGATCATCTAGTCCCACCCTGCCATGCCATGGGCAGGGACTCCTTCCACTACACCAGATTGCTCAGAGCCCCATCCAACCTGGCTTTGAACACTGACAGGGTTGTGGCATCCACAATCTCCATGGGCCTCACCATCCCCACAGTGAAAAATTTCTTCCTAATACGTAACCTAAATTTCCCCTCTTTCAATTTGTACCCATTACTCCTCTCCCTATCACTCCAGTTCCTGATGAATGACCAATGTTTGTCATTTAGCCAGGCAAGGAGCTACCTCAGCAAGTTCTGCTACTGTGGTACACATAACCAAGTCCTTAATGTCTGCGTGAGTCCTAAGGTGTGATTTCCTGGTATTAGACTTTTTCTGGCACTGTCAGAGACAGGAGAGGATTAAGTTGTAACACAGGAGTGCCTAGTCTATCCACCCATGGCTGCTCTCAACACTCAGCCTTGGGGTGCTGTTGCTACCAGCCTCGTTTGTGTTCCTTGGGCACTTGGTGGTCTTGTCTTGATTCAGGGATATGTGTGTCCTGCACAGGGGGCTTCATGTCTAGGATAATTTCTGAAATGAGTTTTGAGGGGAAGGGTGGGTTTGTTAGGTTTGATTTGGTTAATAACCAAATGTTACAGATTAATTTTTTCAAGTGAGCATTTGCTATAAATGAAATAGCTTTTTTGCTTGTTTTTTGTTTGTTTGTTTTTTGGTTTTCTTGTATTCCACCTTTTAATAGTTATATTTGAAGACTGCACGTCTCCTCTGCTGATGAGTGTATATTACTCTGGAAATGCACAGTATCCCATTGGCTTAATCTCATACTCCTTAGGTTTGAACAGGGATCAAGAGACAGTAGGTGAGGCACAAATCTTTGTGCAGCAATAGCAGCACTGAAATCACACCAAAACTTTGCTTTAGAAAATGACATAATGGGAATGGTGAGTCTCTCATGTCCATAGCTATTTCCTTCTCAGCCATAGCTCATGTTGTGTGATCACACTGTCAGGGCAAGCGGGATAACGTAGGTCGGGAAGTTAGGTTTGCCTACCAGGAAGGAATTAAAAGTAGGAGGATATGATTAATGCCAATCCACGCAATGCTATAGAAACCAGATGTAGATGTGTTTCATTAGAAGTATATCACATCTACATTTATATGTTATGTTATGTCTACATGGTTACCATTATCAAACAATCCTGTCTCCTAGTTGTGATTTATACCCACATGTAGTGAGGAAAAGGGAGTTCTTGGCTGTCACTGTCCACAGGCATAGATTATCACCAACTGTAGGAGAATAATCTTAATGAACTAATCTGACTTACTTTTCTAATGAGGCAAGGGATTTGTTTGAGAGAGGTCAGACAAAATATATTCTTGGGGAGATTGATATAGGCTATGGTTAAATAAATTGGTTACTGCAGAGTAAATTAGGGGATGAATTGATGGCATGTAAGCCACACTTCAGCAACTAGTGGGTACTCACTTTTACCCTGAGGAAATGGCTCCATGTGCATTTTTCCTCTCCCTTGTTTCCTATCACCCTTAAGTATGTGAATATTCACCCCCAGCATACACACATGCTTGGAGCAGCAGAGTTTGCAGTGCTTCCCTGATCCCTTCAGTGACCTGTGTTGAAGGCAGCTGCAGAGCACGACAGCCGTTTCCTACGTGCATGTGTGAACTGGCTGTGCAGGGTGAAGGGCTGCTCTCGAGTGGAAAGCAGTGGCCAGCAGACAGCAGGACTGCCCTAAACAGCCTCTTCAGGAGCATTGCTGCCCAGAAGACAGGACCAGAGCTGGTCCCCCAGTGACGCTGAGGTGGCTGAGCCCACAGGCGCTGAAGGTTCTTATCTTGCATTGTCTCTAAGGTAAGGATTTACACACACTCTTGTACTGCAGATCAGCTATTGTGTACGGCTTATCAAAAAGAAAAGCAAGAAGCAGACTCTTTGCAATGCATAGTTGTCTTCACAGTAAGAAAATGAGAGAAAATGAGGATCTTTGTCATGTGACAGTGAAAAGCTGAAACTGGAAGGTAGATGTGTTCGTGCTAGACAGAAGGCACATTTAATAGCAAGCTTTCTTTAAACAGTTATCTGAACGATGAAGGGGAGTGGTGGATTCCTATGTTTTAAAATCCTCTGGATGCTTTTTTGGAGGCTACATTTTAGTTCAGTGAAATTTATTGGGCCCAGTACAGGAATAACTGAATGGATTTCCATAACAGGCAGGTCAGACAAAGTAATCTAGCAGTTCTTCCTCCTCTAAACTCCACCAAGCTATCAACAACCAGCCTGACATGCCAAGTGTGTTCCACACCTATTTTCACATGCAGCAAATTCTGCTAGAAGTGGAAGAGTTACAGAAACCAATATAGGTGTAAGTGAAAGCAGAATCATGCTCTAAATTATGATTTTATGGTAACCGAGAATCCACTTGCAGATTTTAATATAAATATCATGGGCAGTTTAAGGCTTATGAAGACTGGGTGCAGACAGACCTAACACTCTGTGGTTGTTTTCACCATATATAGAGCCATTTTAGAGGTTTTCAGTGTTCTGGGAATTTAAATCCAAGGTTATTTATATGCAAAGATTTACAGGGTCCAGAGAAAACCATTGGTCTTTAAAATTAAATCACTCTTGCAAAACTGAAATTTTCCAACAATTTCTTTTTAATATAACAGAGAAAGCCATAACTTGAAGCAAGTTAGAAGTTAATAGCAGGCAGGTTCAGACTAGAAATAAGTCATGCATATTTGGATGTGTCCAGAACTCTTGGCTAGAATGGACTGTGACTGTCAGCAAAAATGCCTGTCAGGATGGTTTGAAGTAATGAGTTTTAATGTGCAACCAGCATGGAGCAGAAGGAAAAGCAGGTCAGTTAGAGGTTTCTTTTGTGAAGTCTAATGTAAGAGAAATGACTTAATCACATGCCTATAGTCTAATGTGACAGTAGTCAGAGTCCAGTTTAGAATGTCTCAACATTAATTTACAGTAGAAGCATTATATTCTGTAGGATCCACAGATAACACCATGTGAAACAAAGAGCACATGCAATTAAAGGTAGATCTATACACAATGACTCTGCTAGTGAACTAGACTGACCAGAGCCAGGCAGCTCAAGGTTGGCACATGTTCATCCACACTATTTCACTGCTGCCAAGTTCCTGACAGGGCTGACCTTGACCAGTCTGGAGAGTCTGACTATCCCTGAAGGGGACCAGGTCTCCCCCGGAAGAATGCCTGGGCTCCCATCTCCAGTGGGCTGCTCACAGGATGGGGAAATACTCCTGTGCTTTCCCAAACACCTTCAGATGGAGAAACTGGAATGAGTAATGGGTTTTACACATGCCAGCATAGTGGCTTTTAGAAGCTTCCACAACTGGTTGGAGGTAATTGCCTTTATTAATCTCCCTTCTTCCTGGGCAGAGCACTGAAGTGGTGCAGCCAGTCACAGCCTGCTTGCAGCATTACCCTGGCCTCTGACAGCCTGGTGGTTGCAGTTGACCTCCCAATAGTGATGCCAATAGAGGCAGTGCAATTCTTGGCCACCACATGGGAACAAAGACACGGCAACCTATAAGGTGCTTATTTTTTATAATGACAACAACAACAACAATAATAATAAATAATAATATTTTTAAATAATTATAATTAAATACAAATTTTCATTGAATTGAAATTTCCTTTGGAATGAAATTTTCATTAACTGAAATAAAAAAAGAATGTGTGAGGCTTTCCTAGAGTGTGTGAGATTTAAGCAAGGGCACAGGATACTCCTTTTATTCATTTTTTGGATGTTCTTTTGTCTGTTGCTGGTACTTGCCAAACAGTTCAGTCAAAGTTGCCACTTTACCTAAATAATTACATGGTCTCTTGCTTTCTTCCCAAGAACACATTTCAGATCAGTGTTAGGAAGGTGAATACTGCTAAATTGATAGGCCCTCCCTACCATCACCAGCTCCATGAGCGATGGGTCACCATCCTGCAGGCATCTGAGTACAACTACCCCAGGAGACCTCGAGGGATGCAGCTGCACTCACACAAATTAGAGGCCCATTTTTTGCCCATGTTGTATGAAAATTTACCAGAAATCAGAAGACACATGTACCTCTTATTCTTTTCTCTGGAAATCCCACATCAGAGCATCAGCTCTGAGTTAATGACACATTTTCTTTTGTGACGTCACTAGCAATCAATTCCTGCCCCAGGAGTCTGGATTTTTTCCTAGTCACAATTCTTTCTTGCCTGTCATGTACTCTTAGGCTTTGGGAAGGGTGCAGGTTCCATTTTGTGGACCTCTCTGTCCTTCATGGATTTCCTGGGCATATGGTGTTGGTTGAATCCTGGGTTGCAACATACAACAGCTGAGCTATGTGGGTTATTAGATGGTCAGGCAGTCAGTAGCTGAAGATTTTTGCCCCGTGTTACACAATGCATCCAGAATGTGTGAAAAAGTCTGGCAGTGTTGCATTGTGGAGCAGGAAATGAACCTGAAGAGAGCAGGTTGCTTACAAATAACAAGCATCAGAGAGTACTAATGACCTCCAGCAGCTTGCACACAAAGCAGGTGAGATCTCATCACAGGCAAACACTTTTCTTGCTTGCTGCTACTATTTGATTTGCACGGGCAACTGTGCCACAGCCCTTTGGCAAATGTGCATTTGAAAGTACCTGCTGATAACAAAGCAAACATGTGAACAGTGACAGTCTGCAGAGCCTGCTGATTCCACTGGCTCTTCTGATCTTTCATTGAAAATGATGTTTTCAGCTCTGGTTATTAGGGCAGATTTCAGGCACAGCTCTTTCTTGCCTGTTGTCAGACTGAAGCCTTGACAATGAGGTCTTTTCCTGACCAAAGCCACAGGAGTAGGTGACACATCAGAGCTCCCAGTGAATTGACAGAGATCTGGCAGCATTAATGTGCCCTGATGTAGAGTTCAGCTTTTCCTGCTGCTGCTCGCTGTGCTCTGAAGAGACATCGACTCTCTAGCCTTTGTGGGGGAAAGCCTTTCTGCTGCTGGGAAGTGGGAATTGTTCAGGTAGATACCAGCATGGAACCAATGCCATGAGAAGAAGTGTGTACTTCCATGTACATCTGTCAGGGAGAGCTGAGCCTTGCTACCCCCTGTCCCCACTGCGGGCTACAGGCAGCCACTGTGCCTCTGACCCCCCAAGCTGGGAACAACACCCCTAGGCTGGAGGGGAGTGGTGTGGAGGCTGGATGGTTTTCCAAGATCCTTCCAGAAAGTCAAACATCTTCCTAAATTAATAAAGTGCTGCTGTGTTATGATGTGGACTGACTTTTAAAGGAGTATCCTGGCTAAAGAGACATCCCCTCATTGCATCTTCCTGTGTTTCAGTGAGTGGATTTTCCTCACTGTGGCTGGAGGATCTGACTATTAAAGTAACTTTGGTGCTCCTATCATGTGTCTGTTTCTAGATGTTAAACATAGCTTATACTACTGATTTTATTACACAATGGACTGTGCAGGCAAACACACAATCTAGCATAATAAATAAATGGAATCATTTAGGTTGGAAAAGATCTCTAAGCCCAACTGTTAACCCAGCACTGCCAAGTCCACCATTAAACCATTATTTAAATAGTGATTTTGCAAGTGCTCATATTCTGTGGCCAGTGGTAAAACATGCCACCCTCCATAAGCTATCTGTCTGAAACTCTGGGTCCTTCTGAACTTGACACTTAAAAAGTCCCTTGTCTGCAAGTACTTCCCAGAGGGGCCTGTGTCCTCCCGTGACATTTAATGTCACCTGCAGAGGTTTTAGCTTTCTGAGGTCAAGAAAGAATTTTTTTCCTTTTGAATATGCTCATCTGACAGCAGGTCAGGCTGTCCCTACTGTCCCAAACCAGGCAGGATGAGCTGCAGGCTCCAGTCCAGTCATGAGAACACAAACCATAACCTGACCCTTCAGAACCAGTGGAGAGACTCTCATTAGTTTCATTTACTAGAATAACCACAGACATGATAACATATTAGACATATGGTTGCTGGGAATTATGTTACAGCAGCTTAAGATCTTGCAACCTATCACTTGATCTAATTAAACACACTCAGGTCATGATAATCTATATTTTTGTGCAAATCCCTTAGCAACTTCAGGGTTTTTTTTGCAATGGGTTTGAGCTTATCATGTTCTGTGACTCATCTCAGATGAGTATGCACCATAAATTCCACCGTGTACAATCCTACATGCATGAAGCAAACATTTGGCAATTTCTGGATTACAACAGACACAAGCCCCTTTAACGTAGGTGAATTAAAGGTCTCTCTCTCTCTCTCTCTCACTAGTCCTGCAAGAATCACCACACCTTAACAGGCTCGTTTGTCTCACTCTCCGCTCTCTAATCCACAGTACTGATGGATTTGTCCTGCATACGGCACGGAATATTAAGTATATCCATGATTGCAAGATCAAAATCAAGCATACAGACATATGAAGAAGGACAGATAAAATCTCTTCATAAATATCTCTGGATTTTGTAGCATTGCTTGGTTCTTCAGATTGCTACATCCTGCTGATTGCCTTTCATTAAAACACCTTGGCAGCAAAGTGCCACTAAAAAGATCTATGCCAGTTCCTATCAAGCTGTCATTGAATGGGCAGTTACATTAGAAAATGAGAGCACAGCAGGATCCCTTGATGTGCTCACCTAGGGATATTCTCAAAGGATTTTCCTTCCCACATTTTCTGAAGATTAGTATTAACTGATATCAAATATTATTAATGATTAACTCTATGAACACATTTTTTGGAAGAAAAACATACGATGTTTAGCTACAGTGATGACACACAAGGCACACATTTAACACCAGTGGTCTGCAGATGGCTGGGTAAGCCTGTAATGCTGGGGAACAGCGTCTTGATTTGATTTCTGCAGCAGCGTAAATCTCCAACTGCTAAGACCCCAAGTCCATTCACTCTAGCAGACCCATTTCATTGCCTGGCTTTTGGCCAAATCTGTCACGGGGAAGAATCATGTTGTAATGCAATAGCATCCTGACGCTGCAGGATGCTGTTTGATCTTGCCTGTATAGATGGGGCTATGTCCTCGCTATGACGGCATTATGGCAACGTGCTGCAGCCCTTTGAAGATCAGGGGTTTTCTTCATTTTTGTAAGTTGTACTCCTTGCTGGAAGGAGACCCATCCTGAGTGAAGACAGACAAATCATGGGGAAAGCAGAACTAAATTAGGGAACACCTTCTCATAAATCTCTGTTCTCAGAAGAACAAGAGAAAATTTTGCCAATGCCCTTTGCATTCTGGTCCAAGGGTGGTGACAGCTAACAGACACCTCTTTCCCCACTTCTCTTCCAGACACATATGCTGGGTCCTTTGAACCTACAGCCTGCCTCCTCCTGGTGCCCTGGAACAGCAGCTGGTTTTCCCTAGATTTACCCTCTGGTGTCCCCAGCTGATGGACGTACCAAGGCTTTCTCTCTCCTGGTACCTGGGACAGCAGGAATTTGTTTCCATTCTTTAGTTAAAATTCCTCATAATAAAGGAAAAAAATAGGCATGTTAATTCTTTCTTTTATTCAAGAAATGTGGATGAAAGTATTGAGGTGATTTGTGAAAGCAGGAGAACACCAGTCATTGAAGAGATCTGTAATATTTTTACTGCTTCCTTGGGAAGTACAAAGCCATTCCTGAGGGACTTGAGCTCAAGTCCAGGCCTTAGCTAGGGATACTTCCATAGCATCTGTGCACCAACATTCACAGTCCATAAAGACAGGGTGCCACCTCACCCCTTCCTGAGGTTTGATTGTTATGTTTAGAATGGAGCAATGGAAAACCAAAACCTCAAATCCTTCTTCTCAAAGCTGCCTTTATCTTGCATCTTGCATTTGAGTTTGTTTAGTTCCTCTAGCCCTTCTCTCACAGAGGAAGTAAAGGGCCATGTGTTTCAATGAAATGTCACTGTTTGTCTTGTAAGAGGTGAATTTATGCCCCTTTACTCCATTTCAGACAAACAGTGCAAGCTTAAGGCAAGCTTGAAGATCCAGGAGGCACAATCCCATGTTCCCTATCAGAGCTACCAAAGACGTCAGAACTCCCCACCTGCATGTTCAAAGGGAGTTTGCAGGTGCACGTGAGAACTGAGGAGGCTCAGAGTGATGGTAACTCAGGTATGGGTGTCTGTGGCCTCAGAGGGATGTTTCACCCTTTGCCCCTCTCAGCTTTTTGTCCATTGCCAACCCAACAAAGGGTTGCAAATGGTTTTCCATGTGCTGGTGCTCTGTCAGCCCTCTACAGCTCCAGTGCCAGCTCTGCCCTCAAAAGCAGAACGGTCTTTCAGCTGAGATCTGTTGGGAATACCTGAGTTTGGAATATGGAATGTATAAGCAGCCTAGTAGTGCCTACTGTGATATCATTCCTGTTAGGCAGCAGACTTGTCTCCATGGTCTCCACTTATAGCTGAACAGATGAGAAACCCAAATGCCAGTCTTTCTTCGCACAAATATTTCAGTCTCATGTTGTTCAAAAAATGGTGTGCTGTGCAAAGCAATGAAAGACAAAGATGCTACATTAGATTTACCTGTGAAGAAGATCCTGAAGAGAAAAGGTCACAAAAAAGTGAAAAAGATAATTCTATAAATACAATTTCATGTCAAAGCAAATGATGTTGTGACCTTCAAGACTTGCTTCCTGTCAAATTTTGCTTCTGTGATGCCTACTAAGGGTTGTGGCTATGCTGATCTCAGCTAGGAAATTGATTTTAGTCATCTTTTGGATGCTGTTTCAGCCAGTGCTTGAAACACCTTAATATTTTGGAAATTTCTCTATCACTCTTACTAATTTCATAGAAATTGGCATGGGAGTTAAAAAACACTGACAAATTAGGAAAAAGGGCTAAAATAGAGGAGTTAAAAACAACTTGCCAGAAGTTAAACAGTCAAGGTAAAAAACAGTTTTGAAAAAATACTCTTAAAAAATGAATTAAAAGTGCCCATTGCAGTTAATCCCCCTTTCATATCCCAATATTCTAGCTGTTTTTTGCCTGTGTAATGGAATATCTACAGTTTTAAATGCCAATGAAGTTTAACAACTCTTAGTCACAGGGAGTTGCAGGGGATTAATAATGATTCTGGCATAGTGAAAGCTTCCTCTTACAAATATTTTCACATTTTTCCATCATTAATCTTGGATGATCTGTCCACGTCTCTTTCTTTATCTTCTCTCTTCCAGGAGCTGGTCTTCCCCAAAGCAGCTCAGCAGTTGTGTGGGCTGCTTGAGCTGGCTGCAGCAGGGAGGGCAGGGCTGCGCAGTGCTCTGAATCCTTATCGTGTGTCTGCTACTGGGAACCCCCATCTCCTCTGGTGTCATTTGTTTCGTCATCTGCTGGGTGGCTGATCAAACCCCTCAGCAACTGGGCATTGTTTCGGTAAATGAAGTCAGGAATCAAATTCCCCAAGGTGTGGAGGTGCGTAGAGCTAGTTCGTAGTGACACGTTACACTTGCTCATCTCTGGTTCTTTCTCAGAAACACAGAGGAATCGTTCGTTGAAGCAAACTCTATAAGGGGTTTTTTTAAAATATTTTTTCTTACTTTCTGACTCCCTCTGTTCCTACAGAAACTGGAGCCCCCCTGAATATTCCCTACTTCCCTCTCCCCCTCTTGATGGGGATAATCACCAAAGCAGCACATTCTGTGGTGCAGGGTTAGGTTTGTCTTATTGTACATGCCCCAAAACGGGCTCACAGGCCATCTCTACAGGGAATAAATAGCCCTGAGACAACGCTTAAGTGTAAGTTCTCTTTCTGCTCATGTTTCTTGACTATGTGAGCACCTGTGGGGCTGCCTCTGACTTGGCCCATGTAAGTGTCTGGGTAAGCCCTGGAGGTTTGGGGGAGCACTTCCCCACAGTGTGGATGGGCTCCATCACTTTATGCCTGGCCAAAACCTTCAATGTCCATGTGCTGAGTCTTCATATGACCTCTGCTCAGCAGGCAGAGCTGCTGGAGCACTTTTCTAGGAAAGCCCATTGCTCTTTAGCACAGGACAAGATGGAACGTGAAAACCTGAGCTCAGACCGAGGTCCTGAGAGCGATCTTCACACTTCAGGCTGAATCTGCGTGGTAATTCAGACATCAGGTATGGGATGATCCTTTTCTCTTGGTCCCAGGTGTCTTTGGGTGCCCTTGGGTTGGGTGGATCCAGCCAAATGTGCTCTGACTGCTCTGTTCCCTTTCTCCTCCACCCAAGACAGAGGCTGGAGGAGAGCAAAGCCTTTCCTTCATAGCGGGGTGTCCCATCGACACCTGGCATGGACAGGGATAGTTAGTCAGAAACCACTGAAAACGGAGCAACCTGGGAGGAATCTGCTCCCTCACACAGCTGCTATTGCCCAACGTGAGCTTTGCACAACACAGTAATTGGTTCTAACTGACTCACAGCAGAGTCTGGCGAGGGAAAGTTCACGTCAGGAAGGGCGTGCAGCTCCTGCGTCGGGGACACGGCATTGTCGGGTCCTCAGCTGGCAAAGGAGCTGGGCAGAGAACAGCAAGAGGTGCTTCTGCACTGAGTGTCACAGGGAGAGCTTTGAGTAAGGAAACACAGCCAGATCCTTACTCTTCTGAGTATGGAAACGCAGCAGATTCCTTTCTCTGCACTGTGTGTGGAGGGCTTACTCCTCTGTCCAGAGAGGGCACTCTTATTGCAGATATTTTAAGAGGTCTGCAGAGGCAAGTGATAGCGTGGCTGATTGTAAACTATTACCGATATTAACTAAGAGTGTTTCTTACCTTTGGTCTAAGCTGTGAATATTATATGAATTCAAATCAACTGTAGTTGAAAATGTTTGAAATCTGTTAAAAACAGACTCACACTTCTCTCTTTGTCTGGTGTTACTGGCCATTAACATTAGCAGTGCTTAATATTGTATCCGTTAAAAAGGGGATAAATGACAACATAAATATAAAGGCAACATGAATTCAGTCTTTATTTACAAAGGCGAACACTAGGATTTACTCATTCTTGGCCTGCATTTGTTGCAGCCCTACTTAGGCTGACAGCCAGAGTGATACCAGGTTTGAAACAGCTCTGCTCAGATGTACCATGGTCCCCTTACAACTATAATGTAACACTTTTGAGTGAGATGAGTTTTGAGCCACAGGATTGTTTTGCACTGGAGTTGTAATTTCTGACACTACCCTTTCCATAGATTTACAATGTCAGCGGGATAGTGCTTGCTTTCTTTTCTTTTTTTTTTTTGACCGGTTTATATATGAATGAGTCAGTGCCCTTTTCTTTTATTTTCGTTTCTTTTCTGTTCTTTTTGCTACAGCTCACTGGCTGCTTCCCTTTTTTCCCAGCCTTGTAGTATTTCCACCCTCCTCTCCCTTCCCCCAGTCTGCCACAGTGTCAGTGAGAAACAAAACTGCTGAAACCTGAGCTTTCTGGCTAGAGAAGATGAAGAATGAGAGGAGGTGGTAATTAAACCCTCCCCCATATTATTCATGCAAAGGAATTGTCTTTGAACACCACTTCATCCTGGGAGCCTCTCCGAGTTCAAAGAGAAAGTTGAGTTGTTGTCATTCTGGGGCCATAATCTAATCACGGTGTCCCCCTTTGATTTAAAAATCTTCTTAGGAGGTGGCAAATATCTCTCCCTGTCTACCCTTTTATATTTTATTTTTAATTTTTAGTCTTAGGAATGTGGTACTTGTTGTTTTGGCATTTTTCTTGTAGTGCAGAGTTTTATCACCCCAGTTAGACTGGTTCCTGTTACTGGCTATGGTTTAAGAGATCTAAGCCTTTAGCAGTATCAAGAACAGAAAAATATTCCTCTCTGTAAGTACAGACAATTCTCTGTATGCACGATTAGGCCAAAAGGCTCTCCAGGAGCCTCCATCTTTCAGGGTATTTCCAGATTCATGCTTTCAGAAGCAGCTGGGATATATGTGGTTCTTCTTGGGACAGACATCTACTATCTATCTACTGGGATAGATCTACCATTTTTAATCACTTGCCAGCTAAAGAACACTGAATGTGTTTCTTAATCCTCCTCTTGCCCTGTTTGCTGTGAAAAAGTCCACCAAAACATCTCAAAACATCTGTCCATTCCCACACAGACCATAAATGCTGCCATTGACACACAGGTATATGCCCAGATACAGAAAGTAGGATGATGATCTTAGAGGTCTTTTCCCTTTCAAGATTATTCATTATATGATTCTCTGATACACACATTTAACATGTTTTGTGTTCTTCCAAATGAGGGCTGTTCTACATCATCAACTTGAAGGAGAGAAAAGCTATCCATTATGATTTCCGAGATTTTCAAGTGTTACTCCAGTATTGCTCAAGGGGTTGGTGAGATAGGTTCTATTCCCATTTTCACCAACTGCCCTCCAGGTAATGTCCACCCTTGCTGTCAGAATTTATTAGATCTGTTCAGGGCACACTTATTTGTTCAAGGTGCTCCTGCATATTCTTGCAGAGTTCAGAGTCTGCAGAAAATAAAGACAAAATTAAGATATGGTCGTTGCAGGCTGGGGTGTTTCTGAGCACATGCAAGGGAGTTGCATGGTGAATTTTGTCTCCTTGGCAGTGTAGTGATGGTGAGGAATTGCCTGTCCAATTGGAAGCATGAATACCTGGGCTGCATGTCTTGCCTGAGGCAAGCTTTCAGGATATCAGAATGCTGCCCTTTGATTCTAATATAAAAAAGGTTAAAAATGATAATTTTTAAATGATAATTTATTGTGGGCAATAAAAAAACTTCAGGAAAAAAAATCAAAAATAAGAAAAGTAATGACATAAAGTAGATTTCACTGTCAGTTTAAAGCTTTCAACACATAGCTTCATTTCAAGAACATGAAATGCTAGTAGCTCCCCTTGAGCCCACATGGCTCTGCTCAGTAGACACACTTTTAAAAAAAATTCTTACCAGTTCTTTAGATATCTAAATATACACCTGTCACACTTATTTTTAACATCATGTCTTGGATTTTTGGTTCAACACTTTTTAGATAAAAATTTGCAGCAGAGTGATAATTCCTTTTAATCTGTATCTGGTCAAATCTCTTGTTCTGCTTATATAATTATAAATTTAAAAGCTGCTAAGTAGTTTTTGCATATACTTCTCATGCTTGAGTTCATCTCTGCTAACTTTGTATATCTAAGTATTAGATACTGGGCCTAAAATGGTCACTAAATTCTCTCACTTTTCAACAGAGAAACACAGGCACTGACAATGGTTCATCCCTTCCTGAGGTTTTTTGAATGACGGTTTCATGAGGAATCTTGAGTTATCATTTTTAGAGTACCAATTCTTAGGCAGCTAAGTGAGAAGAAGCTTATCCTTCATACCCTCAGCCCTGGCTTTCACAGCAACCAAATCTGCTTCATTGAGAATTGAACCAGTTCAGCTAAAATGCTGCATAATTATTATATAAAATATATGATATTTGTAAATGCCAGTGAGGCACAGCTGATAAATCTCTGCCTTGTTTCCTGCTTCCCACATGAAAATGGCCAGGCTGGTTTTGAGTTACAGCAACAAGAAGGGAAGAGAAGATCACCTGAAAGATGCCTCCCTCTGTAAATATGTATTCAAATACACGAGGAGATGATAAGAAGGAGAACACATTTTGCAGCAGTCTAGTTAGGGATTAATATTTTAATTTTTTAGATAAGCCCCTTCATATAGCTGAATAGCTCTTTTTTCCAGCAAACAGATAAATCTTGTCTTTTTGTGTGATGTACACCATAGCTGGCACAGTGGGGTGAAACTCTCATGAACAGACTGTTTGAAAGAAAGTAGCTGTCTTTTGCTAAACAGGTGTAGGTTCAATTTCAGATGTCAACAATAAAAAAATAAAATGCTTGACAACAGGGAAATAAATAACTGAACAATAACACGGAAATTCATAATTTTCTGTAAGTTAAGCCAGACTGTTAGAATCACAGCTTCTTTATTTAGTAATGATATTGCAATTCTGTGGAAGCTAGTTGTCCTTCTCTTAGGTGATGTTTATCTGCACAAAATGCACTTGGAAGGATACCAAAATGCGATTCTTGAATCTCTCTGTAATTTTATGTTGGTCAGTTTACAGACAAATTCAGAATGCCCTCACCTAATCTGAATGAACTCAGACTATATAAAATCATATAAACATCCACCGTAGAAAAAGCAGTATTCTGTTCAGAATACAACCAAACCACAACCAAACCACCCCACTATAACCCATACCCCAGACCTATGGTTTCCATTCATAAAAGCCAAATGGATGAATAGGCAAGGTTATTGAGGTGGCTTCCTGAGGCACACTTCCAGCATAACATGACAAAGGCTGAAATTGTGTTTAGAATTGGCGGATTCAGTGACTCCTAATCAAAGTTGTGGGTCTGGTTCCTTAAAATGACCAACACAACTATGATCAGCAATTGCATCAACATTAGACAATTTTGTAATGTGCAATGTGGCTTACATCTGTGGCTAGAAGGCAGGAAAAACTAATTTTCTTTTTTTTTAACAGGCATTGCTTTTCATTTTAAGATAGAAAGCAGTGTAAAAGCCTTACACAAAAAAAAAAAAAAAAAAAAAAACCAAAAACCACTTATCTTAACGATTGTGTTTATTTGTTTCAAGAACAAATACAAAATGGTTAAATCTTACTATTGGTTTTGCTGACACATATTGGGTATGTTTCCTTTGTACTCCGCTGTTTGTGATTAACATCAGCATAAAGAAAACAAAGCCATGATTATTATTACTGTAACTGGAGAAGAAGATATCTCCTGATGGAAATAAGAAGTTTCACAACACACCATGGCAATTCATTGTGTGACTTGAGGCAAGCAGCTTTAAAATTGAGTGGTGGGTTATGGGGCTCTTAATTGAATTATTAATTAATATTTATCATCTACAAAATAAGTTTACTGTCTTTGAAGTCTTTAGATACTTGTAGATTTTTTTGGTAAAAATCATTTTTATGGTATTGGTCATTTAATTAGTCAGTGATGTATTGGGAAGCCAATGCTATGTCACATCCCCATCTGCCTTCTTTACTGGCATCTGTAATGATCTTTCCTTTCATGGTCTGAGGTCAGCCTTGGTGACTTGCATTTTGGTTGCCCACCCTTCCTCTCAAATTCCCTGAACCCTACTGTCACTTTCCTTCTGATGGTTTTAATTTCCATTTCAATTTTTCTCCTCACTGACCTTCAGTGATATGTGTCCTTCACTGGACCTTGTCTGTGCTGGTAACAGAGGCTGTGGGTATTTTAAGGTGTGTCCTGACTTACACAAACAGCTGTAGTTTGCATCTCTCTTCATGACAGAAAAAATCACCCCAAATTCCAGCATTTAGTGGCAGTGCTTTGAGACTCACTTTGATGCTTTGGCCAGCCTGAGTGTCCATACTATCTCAGTGACAAGAATTCCTTGCTTATCTCCAAGGATTCATGGACTCCTAGGAAAGATGAAGTTTTAGCCATTTCAGTTCAGCAGGTTTGGTTCTCATGCAGTCAAAGCCCAAGGGTATTGCTTTGAATGCTTAACTAAAAGCAAGAGCCAGATAAACAGAGAGCAGAAGGTCAATGAAATCCTATTGTAAATCTATCAAGCAAACACAAACCCCTACCTGACCATCAGCCAGGTTCCAAAAATGTGCTTAATGGAAGACTGATGTGCCAAAGGACTCCTGTTACTGGATTGTGCAGAGCTGTATTAATGAATCCTGTGTCTCTCTCTGCATTTCCAGCTGTGTGACTGGAGCTCCTGTCCTGCCCTGCACTGTCCCAGTAGCTGTAGAAACCAACGGAAATATAATTGAACATGTGAGTTTCACTCGATTCAGTTATTCAAAGCATGTGGCTGCACTATCTTCCAAAACACCCTCCAGTCAAGCAACCCTTAGCCTGACCATAGCTAAAAGATGTTCTGAACTACACTTCTGAGGCCAGCAGCTCTGTGACACGACTGAAGGAGTGCAATAACCGCAAGCCTTGGTGAGCGCGTTTCCTACAAGGTGCTGGTGGAGGAGATGCTCAGAAACACCGCTGCCGAGGGCTCTGCTGGCTGCTGCTGCTTGGAGGAAACCCATCCAGGCTCGTTCTTAAGAGTCACAGATATGCACTGGAAAATCCTTGATATTTATTTTTGGATACAGGGCTAAACCCTGGCTTTGTAGAGGTGAGGAGAGTTTCCATTGATTAGATTAGAGACCAGACTTCTTTTTCCAGCTTGATTTCTCACTGAGCCCTGTCTCAAGCTGCTTCCTGAAGGAGTGGCAAGGAGAGTTTTGCTTTTTATGTTCACCAAGGGCAGGGTCTGAGGCTGAGAATCAGCCTGTGCTACCACCATTGCACTAACTGAGTGATTAACAGGAATTTGATAATTGCGTACTCTGAATGTAGACAGTATAGATTTGACTTCTGGGTAGCTGCAGATTACTAAGCTCTGCAGCTGCTGCTGAAACATTTTCTGGTAACAGCAAACAAATTCTTCTGAAAGATCAACTTCCCCACCAGAAGGAAACACTTTTACTCAAATGAATTAAGTTCCTCATCTTCTTTTATTTTTAATTTCTTCCCTTATTACTAGGTGCAAAATAATAATACCCAGCTCATCTCACCTTTTCTGTCTGTACATTTTTTCCTTTTCCAAGGAAGGTCAGGCTTATCCCCTTTGCAGATGGGGAAACTGAATCATAGGGAGAGGTGTCTGAGGTCATTAAGAAGCAAATGGAAAAAACTGTTGCATAAACTGGTCTCTGGAGTCCCTGCCCAGTTGCTAGATCCCTTAAATGTCAGTCCCACAGGGTTTAAGCTAAAGCTAATGGTGATAAATAGGAAACTCCCTACTGACTTAGATGGTCTTTGAAATCAACATATAGATATAGATATATATCTCCTTCCACAATGTCAAGTGATTTTAATATCTAATAATAATATCTTGATCCCGTCTACAAAGTGTTAGATTGATAGAGCAATTACAGTCCCTCTGGCCAGTCAACAATAGCATTATCACCACTGCTGCAGGGTGACTGAGGGGCTGATTAAACACACCCAGAGGAGAGTTTTCCCAGTGAAAGATGCAGAGTCCCATTGCTATCAATCTGGGCATCAAGCAGACTTGCCAGACCTAGAGGTCTGCAGCACTGGAACAGTGAAAGGTTTCCCCTGGCTGGGTGATGCTGTGTGGGGCTCTTGAGATGGGTCCAGCTCTGTGGAGCCCCCAAAATTACCTTCCAAGGCCAGCACTGGATCTTCTGTTCTTCCTCATGCCTCCCAAATTTCTGCTCTGCCAGATTACAAGGATTCCTCTGCTTGACTGTGGGAAATCTATAAAGCCTGTGATGAGGTCAGGGCTGGACAGTATGCAGGCAGCTCTCCTTCCAAGGAGGGCTCTCCCTGGTGTCAGTATGGCACTCCATCCTGCTCCCAGCTCCTGTATCCCAACCAACATTCACTGTGCAAGTGCTCAGTGTGTCCCAGGTGGATCTAACCAGCTGGATGGGACACAGAAGCTCCCAGGGAGGCCACAATTCTGTAAATGAGGTTGTACCACTTGGAGTCTGAGCTGCTAGCCATTTATCCGGTTTTCCCTTCCTCTGAGTGAAGTATTACTTAAAACATGTCTCCTTGAACTGCCCAGATGGCTGAGGTATCACGAAACGTCTGTGGGTGCTGTTCTTTAGCTGGGTGTTCATTATGAGAGTGATCATTGTTACCACTGAAATTTCCAACTCTGACATCCAGGACAGTGCCTGGGGTCCCAGTGAGGCTCCAGGAGCGAGGCAAGCAGCTCCAAGGTGTCCTCTCCAAGGTGTGGATGGGAACCAGAGCTGGCAATGCTTTGAGCTGCTCCCTGGGTCTGCTCATGCCACTTCCCCTGCCCATTCTCACTCAGTGCTCCTCTATGTATTTTCTACAAGAGAGCAATAACAGCTCCAGAGAGTCCCACACCTTTGTTAAACTATTTTTAAAGTTTTTATTTTCTAAATGTAAGAACTCAAACCTTCCAAGTCACATGAGTGCTGCTAATCAACTTTTTCCTGCCCAGCCTGTTAAAACTTCCACTAACTCCTCCTGAGTCCCCCATTTGAAGATATGATAACATTTTGTATCCAATTTCCCCTATAATTAGATTGTACAAACACTGTTAGCCTTGCTGAGAATGAGACTATCAGTAACAAAACACTCCATAAACTTCCAGCACTTTAACAAGATCCCTTTTTATTTTATCAGTCTGATGTGAATCCCTCTGATCAGGTGTTAACAAGCCAGGCTATTTTCCCTCGATAATCCTCTAGCACTATAAATATATATTCACTACTCAGACATCAAATCACTTGGACTGTAAGGGGTTTTAGGTTTCCCACTCACTGCCTCATTTTTATAAATCTTTGTTGTTAATATCTGTCATGTTAATTGTCCATAACAGCAGCATCACTATCATATCTGGGAAGAAAAAAATAGTTGGCTTTAAGGAAAGGAAAAGCCCTTGTTTATATTGCTACATGTTGTAAGGAATTTATTTTATTTATGTTAGATTATTCATATACATAATTTTTTATGGATTTTATCAGTGATCCACATCTATCCCTCAAGTACATCTCATTTTTGCATGATGGGTGAAGTATCTTCAGTGATCACAAGCATACAACAGACAAGAGCTGAATTCTGTTTTGTCCTTGGAAAAGAGACTTCACCTTCCCACACTTATGGCTCCACCTGGAATGGCTGCAGTCTTTTTGAATATACCAACATCTCTTTTTGCCTGTCTGGGAGATTCCCAAAACAGAAATGGGAACTGGACAGAAGACATCCAGTACCTGAAGAGTCCCAAGGAAAAACAAGAAAAAAAGCCCTAAAAAATTGTAGAAGTAGACAATATATTTGTCTTCTGAATTTGTATAAGAACACAACTAACTCCTGCCTCACTATGCAGTTTCTTATTTGGTGTTAAGGATGTCATAATCTCCTGGGGAGAAGAAGCAAATAATGGCGTTGGCAGAAATTATGGTCTGAACTGCACAAATTTTCAGTCAAAATCTCTTAAGACTGTATATAACAAGGCTTCTAATATTGTCTCTTACCATTTTTTTTTCTATAACTTTGTCAAAAGCTGTAAATAATTTTAATGCTGATTTTTCCCATAGAATTCACTAAGTCAAGGGCATAATACTTGAAATCCAGGGCAACTGTTTAATTATTTCACTTAATTTAAATATTTAATATTCAAGCCAAATATTGAAATTAAATTAAATATTGAAAGCAGCATAAGAAAACGTCTACATCAATATTTACACCTTTCTAACTTTGTATTGCATCAAACTCTTTAGAAACTTTTCCAATTACTGCCCAGGAGCTCAATGCGTGAGGAATGGATCACCTCTCCTACAAGGACAGGCTGAGTGAGCTGGGATTGTTCAGCCTGGAGAAAAGAAGACTTCAGGGAGACCTCATTGCAGCCTTCCAGTACCTGAAGGGGGCTTAGAAAAAGAAGGAAGAGGGATTTTTTATATGGCCAGATAACAACATGGAGCAATTGTTTTAAACTTAGAGAGGGCAGGGTTAGATGAAGTATTAGGAAGAAGTTCTTTACTCAGAAGGTGATGAAGCACTGGAACAGCTTGCCCACGGAAGCTGGGACTGCCCCGTATCTGGAAGTGTTCAAGGCAAGTTTGAATGGGGCCCTGAGCAACCTGATCTAGTGGTTGGCATCCCTGCCCATGGCAGAGGGGATGGAACTAACTGGTCTGTAAGGTTCCTTTCAACCCAGGACATTCAATGATTCTGTGATAAATAATCACAAACTCTTTTCATACCCTCAAGTCTCACAATTAACACCCAGTCAGTGCTAAAGATATTTTCTTTACATATGGAAACATTCACAGGTTAAAAATCATCTAAACATATATGTAAAAATCTGAATCATAGCAAAAAAAAAGGTTCAATTTATAGCAAAAATAGAACAGATTATAAATGATGGAACTATCTCCAGCAAAACAGTAACACAACTTACTTCTCTGATGATACGTGATCATCCTGCCCTTTCTGTGAAAAAATTTGCCCTCTGAGAGCAGTATTACTAGTTTCCTTACTGTTAAGCCATCTTGGACAAAGAGTGGTGTTGATGTTGGTCATCCTCTGTAAAGATTAACATACAGATTCTGCCAATGCTTTTTTTTGCCTCTGTCATTTTTGAAAGAGTTTTTATTTTCTTCTGGTGTTTCAGTTTGAAATTTAACCCAGGAAACTTTCACTGCCAGGCAAAACAAAAATAAACCAGAAACAGGATCAATAGTTAAAAAATTATGTAATTCATTGATGCCAGTCAACATGTGCATTGATTTGGCATGGCCAGGTTTTGGTAGCAGGGGTCTGTGAGGGGTGGCCTCTCTAAGAAGCTGCCAGAAGCTTCCCCCATCTCCGGCAGAGCCAATCCCAGCTGGCTCCAGCACAGATGTGCTGCTGGCCAAGGCCAAGTCTGTCAGCAATGGCAGTAATGCCTCTGTGATAACATATTTTAGAAGGGAAACAAAAAGGTGATTGCACAGAAGTAATTGCAGCCAGAGAAGATTGGAGTGAGAATATGTGAGAGAAAAGCCCTGCAGACACCAAGGTCAGTGAGGAAGGAGGGGCAGGAGGAGCTCCAGGTGCTGTAACAGAGATTCCCCTGCAGCCCATGGTGCAGAAAATGGTGAGGCAGCTGTGCCCCCTGATCCACCTGCAGCCTATAGAGAAGCCTATGCCAGAAGAAGTGGATGCCTGAAAGAGGGTTGTGAACCTGTGGGAAACAGGCTCCTGGCTGGTACCCTTGGAGAGAAGGGTCCATTCTGGGGAAGGTTTGGTGGCAGGACTTGTGACCCCGTGGGGGATCCATGCAGGAGCAGCCTGTTCCTGAAGGACTGCACCGCGTGGAAGGGGACCCACACTGGAGCAATTTGTGAAGAACTGAAGCCCGTGAGAAGACTCACACTGGAGAAGTTTGTGGAGAACTGTCTCCTGTGGGATGGACCCCACGCTGGAGCAGGGGAAGGACTCCTCTCCCTAAGCGGTGGCAGGAATAACCTGTGATGAACTGTGTAACCCTCACTCCCTGTCTCCCTGAGCCTCTGGGGAGGAGGAGGTAGAGTTAGGAAGGAGGGAGGGATGGGGGAAGATGTTTTCTAAGATTTGTTTTATTTCTCATTATTCTGCCCTGATTTTGATTAGTAATAAATTCAACTTTATTTCCCCCATTCGAGTCTGTTTTGTCTGTGATAGTATTTGGTGAGTGATCGCTCCTGGTCCTTAACTCAGTAACCTTTGTTATGTTTTCTCTCTCCTGTTCACTTTGGGAGGGGAGTGATAGAGTAGCTTTGGTGGGCACCTGATATCCAGTCTAGATCAACCCATCATAAATGATTTTGTAGAAAAAAGATTTTCTGCTATTTTGGTTTTTGAGGAGATGACATACAGGTTAATAAACATAATAGTTCAGATTTAGCATAGGCATATTCCTGTAAAGTCATTTGGCTTAGCAACATAGCGGCTAAAATGTGAGTATAGCACACACTAAATGGATTAAGAGCTGACCAGCTGGCAGATTTCAAAAAGTATTTGTTAATGGGTTATGGTTACCAAATGGATGTGTTTCTCATGGAAATTCCCCAGTGGGCTGTTCCGTGTCTAACACTGTTCAACACTTTTATCAACTCCTTATTTGCACATGTTGTAGTAAGCTTTGATTTTCCTTGATACGCCTGACAGCTTAGTTAGTGTTTAGTCATATACATGTTTTCTGCCTCTTACCAGAGTTTTGCTGTAATTCATTCTGTTGCCTCTTGTGGTCTGAACATAAAGTTTAGCTTTTTAAGACCTATTGTGAAATTCCATGTAGAATTCTGCCTATTTTTCTCTTTCACAGATAAAAGAAGACACTCCCATTACAAGTTTTGGTACTCAGCTGAAGCAGCTGGAGAGTCCACTCTCTAGTGACTTGTACTTTGGAAAAAAAGTTGAAAACTTTGAAGGAAAGGATGGTTTAGTTACACATTGGAAGCCTCTGTTTTTGAATCTGCAAAAGAAATATCACTCCCACTTAGAAGAATGTCTGCAACTGTTATCTGAGAGATGTGTAATTCTGGTAATGTTTTGCACACATATAATGCTCTTCCTTCAAGGATGTTGCAGTGCTGAAAAATATTACATCATTAGGAGAAGAGCATAACAATATAAAAATACTGATCAAAGCCAGTTCACCAAAAACAATGCTAGGAATGACTCTTACAGTACCATACTACTGATTTGATTGTAGAGGAGACACCCTGATTACTGTGAGAGGGAGATATCCTTGGTTGGTATGTGTTCAAAAGTTAAAGGAATGAGTCTGGAAGAGGCTGATGGAATAGGGTGAAGTGAGAATATAATTTGATTTTTAGTTTCTGTATTAGGGACCATTTCTTTTATGAACAATCAGATTTTAAAGACATAGAAAATAGGGTACCATTCTTCACACTGGGGAAAGAAGGTGCTGGACAGTGTTTAAGTTTCAGAGCACAAAAGCCTGAAGGGTTTTCCTCTGGTTTTGAAGTGAGGAGTCCATGGATTTTGCATGTTGGATCACTGCAGGGGTTGTTGTGAGAGCCTCTCTGCAAACCAGGGCAGCAGCCAGGAAATTAACAAGCAAAGCTGCAAAGAGGTGGTGGGAAAGATTACTTGGGAACAAACCTTGTTGGAGCAACTAGCTAAGAGCAATTAGCAGGGCAGCCAGCACCAGCCCCGGCCAGTGGGAAGAGCCAGCCACAAACACTGCCAGCAGAAAGCACCCACCAAGAGTGACAGCAAGGGAAGGACTCTTTGCACATGGGGCTGTGCCTGGCTGCGAGCAGGAGCACTGGCTGGGGACAATGCCCAGAGCTGCCTCTGAGGCCAGCCAGCTGCCCCAGGGCATGGGTAGAGTTCAGGCATGATTCTGCTGAGAATGACCATCTTACTACTGAAATCTGCCTGAGTCTGGATCAAAACCAGAGTGAGACGCAACAAGAAGAGGATATCTGTGGCTGACACAAATGCACTGATCTTTCAGAGGTGTCTTTTAGCCTCTGTGGAGTGAGCAGGTACCTCAAGGGGGAATGGGATCATGTTTCCTTCTCTTGCTTGGATTTTGTATGTTGGAAAGGTATGCCTGGAGCTCAAGTATCTGCTGTAGAAGCACTACTAGGCTCATGGTTTATACTTTAACAGCAAACTACAAGTGGAAATTTTACTTGCTGTTAATAGGTTCAGATCCCTTTATTTGCACTTGTTTTGCCTGTAGCTGGTAGTTCCCAAACTCTATTTCTTTGTTATGAGGAATCCTCAGCCATTCAAGAGTCAGATGACTCTGATGCCATCTTGAATGGGCAGTAAGCCCAAAACTCAAGAAAATCCTTTCACTCATGAGAGTGGGGAATAGCCTTGTACCAAGTGTATTACTTGTAAATGTGTAAATGCATTTGGTGGTCTTGAAGAGTGAAAGACTGAGGAGTGACATGATGGGCTAGAAGGCAGTGCCCTGCTGAGAGGTCAGACACATCCATTTCTGCTAGACCCAAGAGGAATCAAAGGGGTTTTTCAGGGGCAATATTTCTACAGCCATACACCCAGTCTCCCGGTCTGCTCACAGACCAGCAGTGTTTCTCCTTTGTAGCACTGTCTCTCTGTACTTCCATGAAGGGACTTCAAACACACCTCCTTGGTTTTGGAATATTTGTGTCTCGGGGGCCTGCATGGCATTCTTCCTTCTGGCAATGTTTTGTTGCTTGTACTTAAGACTGGACAAGTCTAGGAGCCAGGCAAACAATACTACTGAGTAACAGAAAACATCTCAGCTTTTCTTAGACTCGTAATATCATTGGCAAATTCAATGCTGAGCTGCAGACTGCAATTTGTTCTCATTAAACATACAAGGAAAACTGCTGTGAAGCACAAGCTGTCAGGATTATTTTGTGTAAGCAATTATCTTCTCTCTTGCCTGGACTGATGTGGGCTGGACACACTGCTTTCCTTTGTAATCATGTAATTGCTAAATGAAATCACAAACTGGTGGGTAAAATTGCAGAAAAGGTGTTATTAGTGTTTCAATGTGACTGCTACTGGATGTCACAACATCTGCTATATTGACCTGCACTCTGAAAAAGCAAGACAAAGAGAGTTCATTGATCATTTAATACTGTGCTAGTGTCTTCAGGTCTTAGGGCTTCATGGGTTCCATTGTGAAGCAAGTGGGTTGATTGCAAAGGTTCAAAAAAGTTTAAAATGAGTAAAAGTAAGTTATGAAATAACAAAAAGAGAACTGAATTCTAAACTCCCAGTTTAGGCATGAAAAAAAGGATGAAATCAAACAACAATAAGCAGAGATGAGGTCTTTGGGGTCTTTTACTGGTAGGGTATGTGAAAAAAGGAGAGAAGGGCACACAAAGCATCATCTCCTATAGCACTGCTGTTTGAGAAAGAATCAGAGGAAAAAAAAAGGCAGATGCCCAGGATGAGAGGAGCACATGCTATCTTTATTCTTTTCCTTCTGGTGGAAAGTTATGTGTATGTTGAAATATTTCCTTCCTCCAGTCACAGCAGCGTACACCAAATAGACTTTTATTTTGGTTCAGTGAAACAAGATAATCTATGTCAGTACAAAATATCTCACATAGGTAGAGCAGCTGAAAATGTAGATTTAACCACGGCAGTAAGGAGCTCTGGGTTTACAGAACTGCATAGTTTAAAAATTGAAGCACAGACTAGGCCTTGGGGGTATCCCATGATTCTGGGATAAAAGTACAAAGCATCTTTATTAATATTCTAAAAAATTTTACCCATAGATGAACTAAGTCTGAAGTAAGCCTTTCTTCTGAGGCTTCCTCTGTCTGTCAGACTTCTGTTTGTTTGTGAAGTTTACATGCTTCCTGGGTTTGACCAAAACCAGAGCTACTGAAATAACTTGAGAAATGTTATCACTCTGATGTTTCTGAGCCAGCTAGGATTAGAAATGACTGGAAATGTTATGGAAGAGACTGTTTTCATGAGATTTCCATCCAGATATGTAGACCAAAGGGGTTTCATGCTCTGTGAACTTACAGAACACCTTTCAGTGCTCTTTGATGTAAACTCCTTGTTTCCTGTAGCATAAAGAAAAGTGCCCCCTGCATTGTGTCTATGCAAATTACAGCAAACAGAACAGTATAAGCTCACCTTTTAAGACCTGACCTTTTGTTTGAACTGTTAACACCTGAAAGATGGAGGTTTTTCAGTTTTCAAAGCTGGGTGATACAGTTTGTTGAGCTAGGAAAAGATAGTGTTATAATGGATCCTCTCAGGACTCTGCAATAGGCATAGGAAATACTGTATTTCTATTAAGCCAACAGAAACCAGACTGAACAGAGTTAAAGTCCTGACTCCATCCTGAGGGTACCTTGTTTTCTTTACACAATTACCTGTGGTCTCGGTCTGTTAGATGATCTCAGCTGGCATTCGCAGTAATGCTGAGACCATTGACATAGGGATGAAGTTTCCAGTTTCAGCTTGAAAGATCCCTTGTGTTTGTGGATTCAGGTCAGACATTTAGTGTTACCTGAACTTAATTGCAGTTTGTTTTCGCTTTGCACTGTCTTCTAAAAAAGCAGTCCAGGGAAAGAGGGAGGCCTGGGAAAAACAAACTGCTTGACCAAAATGACTTCAAAAGCAGCATTAGGACCACCTGCAAGTCTAAGCACATCTTTGGCAGAAAGGTTATTTCCTTGCTCCCCAAACCTTGTCACTTCCTGCAGAAGCCCTTCTCATTTCTTTTTGGGCCATTACAAAACCCAGGACTGCTATTACCTTACCCTTGTTTCCCATCCTAAGTTCAGACTGCTTGTGCATGCAATGCAGCCCTACTCTGACTCCCTTTTCCCAGTTTTGCCTCAGAATTTCACTTTTCAGTGCCATATAAGGAAGTTGGGTGCCCTGGCCGTTAGTGAGCATCATTTAAGTCGCAGTTATCTCTCGTATCCACTTACGACTGTCATCTTTCATTAGCAAATACAGTCCTGCTTATCCTTTCTTGAGTTAGGGCAAGCAGTCCCTTTCTTGGTTTTGGGCCTACTTTAAAAGTTGGCTCAGACTGGGAAACATTTCTGAATACTTCAGACACCACTAGTAAAATATGCCCATTGAGTTTTGTGTGCATGTTCGCATCACAGCTTTTCCTTTTAATATTTTAATGTAGATATAAAAAGTGTTACCTGGATATATGTTGTGGGCTCAAATTGCAAACTCCATTGACTTAAAAGTTTATTTGACTTAAGAGCTTGTAAAAAACTCTTCTGAGTTCCATTTATATGGTGATGATCTCTGCAATGCATTTGAATGCTTACCTATGATGGTATAGACTATGGAGACATCTCAAGATTGGTGTGTTACATCAGAGCAGGCAGATGAGCCTGAGACATCTTGTTATCTCAGTTTAATGGGTTCCTGCAGATGAGCTTATTGGCAGTAAATGTTTGTGCACATACCTGTAACTAAGACACGGTGGGCTGACAGCAATGTGCTAATGTTATTCATTCCCATGAACAAATGACAATTAGTTCCTAATTTACCTTTCTTTTGCTGTAACTCAATCCACACACATGCAGTTTCCATTGCTCTGATGATGCACAGAAACATCTTACACTGTCATGACTGGATCAAAAATCCTTTCAGTTAATCTAGGTTCTGTTATCAAGGTATTGTAACCTCTTCTCTTTAATTCTTTCACAGAGATGAACAAAATGGATTTGAAGTGAAACTGTAGTTGCTAAACTCTCGCACCAATTCATAAAATAATGACTATCATAATAAAAAATATGTCTGAAGAAAATGACAGTTCTATAGCCTTTCATGAAGAAAAATCTAAATCAATAGAGTGTGACTGTCTGAAAGTGCTGAATGAAATCAGGCAGTCTCAAGAAACGGATTGGAGACATTGTTTATTGTGTGAGCTCAATTTATGTTTAAAACAAGTGAATAAAGTATATCTGGAGAGTTCAGTAAATCTTTTAGAAGTGAATTCTGTGTGTAAACTGCAGTTGTGGCAATAAACAGACTATTCTGCCAAAGCAATAAAGCAAGTGAAAACGAATCTCAGACTTTGTGCAGGAACTCAAAAGTTAACACTGTGACAGTAATGACCTTGCCTGCAAACAGGCTTTTGTGCTGAAAGCAAAGACTGAAGAAACAAGCTATGCCAAGATGAATGCAGCAGAACAGAAACATGTAGGGCAGCAAACCACTCACGGGAAGACAGACTGACTGCATTTTAGAACAAGCTCAGCAAGTAAATGAGGAATATATTCCTCCATCGCATAAGGTATTAGAAGTAAAATGTCAGGATGCTGGCAAATCTATCCATACTGTTTCTTAAAAAAAAAAAAAAAAAAAAAGAATTGCCCAAAGCTACCTGTCAATAGTAAATTATTTGCCAAAATGCAAGGAAAGAGGGTATATGCATGTGAATAAAGAGACAAACTACATCATGACCATAATATTGTGTTCTGTTAACTGAGTAGACTTAGTTCAGGGTGTGGAGCAGGCACCTCTCTCTGCCTTGTCAGGTCATGTCTGTCCAAACCATTTTCACTCTGCATAAAGAGACTTTGCAAGCAGCATCTACACAATTTAGGAGTGCAAAGTATTGTGTAATGCATGACAGGTAAGTAAAAGTAACAAGCCTCGGTAAATGTGCTCATTGCCATCTAGAAGACACCTGATGGTGGCCTGGCAGTTACCACCCAGGGGTACAGCAAGATCAGTGATGCTGTTGAATTGTCATCTTTCAAATTTTAGTTTTTTCCTTGGGGGCGTTTACCTCCTGTGGCAGTATTTTTTTCTCTTGAAGCCTTTGCCCAAGGCATTAAAAAGGAATGGAAGTATTGAAATGCCAAGTAAATCTACTTTCTATAGAGCTTTGCTTCATCAGTGTTAACACTGTATTGATAGCTGAAAATTAATAAAATGGGATTTATTAATTCTTATTAATATTTACTACCAGAACTTTTTTTTTTGGGGGGGGGGGAGGGAAGGAACAAGTACATAAAATAGTAATTACAGACTTATTAAATAGTGTTGAAGAGGATCAGACCTCATGCATTATCATCTCTACAAACATAGTTGTAAACGACTGATAGTGAACGACAAAGCACCTGAAAATCATAATTTTGGGACCTAGAAACAGTTTTCCAATAACAGCATCCATAGAGAGTCTTATTGACACTGAGATCTGGCACTCAACAGTTTTATTAATTGCAGTGTCGAAGCTTAATGATGGGTGAAATTTTATGACCTGCTCAAACTGGTTATGAATGGTTAAACCTTTCCTTCAAATTTGCTTTCCTTTTTGAGCCATAAAATTCACTGCGGTCTTGTTTGTCGACTCTTTCAAGGGTTGAGGGATGTCTTTAACCAATTTTCTATGAAACTTCTAAACTCGTTCAATTATAAATTCCTATGCAATCATTGCTGATTGTTATTGCTCTTAAATACATTCTGATTCCAAGAAGATATTGCCACACAAGAAAGTAACATTTAAATCTGTTTGATTAGTGGATAACTTCACCAAATGAAAAAGAGCAATCAAGCAGTCCATTTTTGTCAGTGAGTTAACTATGTGAGTTATAATAATTCCTGCAGAAAGGAGTTTATTCTATGGAGTTTGTTAATAAATAATTATCACATTCTCTTGAGTCAATCTGTCTAAATGCAAACATCAAGACAGATTATCTTGTAGCCTGTAGTGTGTAAAACAATTTGCCCTTAGTAGCTGGGCTGTTCTGTATTATTGCTGTTTTCATATACCATTCTTTTACTCCAAAGAAACACAGCTCACCACTTTGATGTGATCAGCTTATGGAAATATTTATTATAGGAACAGTGATTGAATTTTGGTTCCAAGACAGGTATAAGAGTCCTCTAATCTATACCATTTTCCTTCAAGCTAAACTGTTCCCAAGTTCAATCATAATATCCATTATTCTCTTCCATTAGTCAACCCCAAAAGTATTTCAACCCTAAACTGCTTAAATATTAGCAGCACTTCATTAGTTTGTCTCTTCCAAACATTCTCCCAGTTCTGGGAATGTGAATTTTTTTTGCTGCTGAAGTTGTAGCAAAAAGCTGTTCCCCAGCATGGACCTGGTTTAAAGTGAGATAGTCTTCACTACAGCCTTAACAATGTCTTCCATGAAAGTCCTCAGACTATATTTATAGGTTTCAAAATAAAGACCAAAACATTTAATAGATTTGTATTGGGGTCTTCAGTGGATAAGCGGAGCAATTTTTTCTTCCCCTTCACTCTGAATGGGTGGGGTGGAACATCCTCTTTGGGTATGTACAGTTACACAGGTTCTGCTCCATGGTAAGAAGTGTGGATTTGTCTATATTCTGATGGATTAATTCTGTTTGAATACCGGGATGAATGAAAATGGAATTTGGCCCTGCAACTGTCAAAAACGCGATGTATACTCTGATGTCATCTGAGCCCCAGTCTCAGAAACATATAAACTTCCAGTGGCAGTCAAGGAGTTTGGATCAGATCCTTTATTCGCTCAGCTATTACATGTTATGTCCTCTCTGCTTCCCAGATTCCAGTTTATATGTGACAACTCTTCACTTCTGGATAGTGAGAGCCCCATTAAGTTCCACCTCTCACAGTCTTTTTCTCAACACAGTCCATTTCCTTAGCAGAATTAATTCCAGCTTTGTTCTATAAATGCTAGTCTTTCCTTAGTCACTCTAGGCATTGAGCCAGTGAATTCAGACTAAACAGAGGATATTAATTTTATTTTAGTATGTATATATTGCACAAAAGCTGTGATGCACAAGGGTTTACTTCCAAGAACTAGAGTGAGACTGTTGTGAAAGTTTTCAAATTTGAACGTCAGAGATAACTTGCTGAGGGAATTGGAGACACTTACGAGGAAATCTTCTAAGATTTTCTGCTTTTAATGACTAAATACCACAAGAAGGTGTGCTATGAAGTATGAGTCCTTCACCTGAAGAACTGGATGAAATCAAATAAACCTTGGGCTACCACTTTTTGATATTCTGCATGCTGGTGGTTTCCAGGAGTGGATTGCTGGAAGGTGTTCAACTTTGTCCTAAGAGCTTGAGATATTTTGTAACAGAGGGAGAAGACAACAGCTCCTAGAACCTGAACACTCCCAAGGTATTGGTTTAAATGTGGTTATGATGTTGGGAAAAGTGAAGCTTACCTTTCTCAGGTCATGGAAAGAGCCTTGTAACCAGTGCAACCAGCCAGTCTCTGCTCCCTGAGGAACCTGGGTGCTGGCTAATGTTTGCTAGGAGCTGGCAGTCCAATCAGTAGATTTAATTTAACAAATTAGGGTCTATGTTATGAACTCCCCTTTGCCTTAGGGGAAAATAGTAGGGATGTTACTTGGGCATAACTGCAGTAGCTCAACTAATAAACATTTTCTTGAGGCAGACAGCTTCACCACTGGATTCTCTTGAATAATGACATGAAACACTTACCAGATCCCTGGACAAAAGGAGGTCTTGCACCTTATATTTGTGGGACTGATCGGGTCTCCTTAATTGCTCAAGGGCTTTTTTGTCCTGCCTCAGCGGAGCTGTGCAGACTTTATCTCTCACAAATATATGAGAAATGCAGTCCTCGACACCCACAACTTCTTGCCACTGTTATCAGCTAATTAACAGCACAAAGAAATAACAAACCTTAGCCCAAAAGGCATCACAGAAGTGAATGAGTTAACTGCTTACAGAGCTGATGAGGCTGCCTGTTAGAGAAAATACAATTTAATCCAGTTTAAAGTTGTTTTTATCTAACCTAAAACTGTTAAAAGAAGATTTACTTCCCTGAAGACAAAACAATGATGTCCAAGATGTTACAGCATACGCCTGCAAGGACACATCTGTTGATTCATTTGGGGAGCTGTTCTGGCTTAACTGACCAGCTGTGCAGGAAATATATGTGGGATCTTCCTTGAGAAAATTTGTGCCATGTGTACTAACAGAAAAACCCTGAAGTTTTTCAGCCCCAAGCTTTCATCACTAATTCAATGTTCACGGAAGCCAGTCTGCTGGAAGTGGGGTGAGTCTGAACTTGGGGGTGAGAGAGGAAGATCAGTGAGCACGTCCAGTTGTCCACGTGCATTTTACAGAACCATAAAGGAGAGAAATACATTTTCTCCAACCAGGTACAGGTGGGATGAAGAAAGATCCCTACTATTCCTGAACCTTGCCGTGCAGAGCAGGTTTCACCTGACCAGGAACACTCAGCTGAGCTGCCGATCAGCAGCATGCATGGTCCCCATCTACCTGGAAGTGTTGATGCTGCTGGCAGGGGCTCTGGTGCTTGGCATCAGGAACTAAAATGACACCTTCTAAAGGGTAGACATATCCCTTTGGTGACAAGACACAGAGACCCTTGAGTTAACTGGCTAGATTTTCCTGTCATAATGTCAGTTGGATATTTCAGTGCTAAATATCAGACATGTAGAAAACATGACCAAGTGGAAAGGCAAGACCCTTTCCTCTTTGCTCTTTTAGATCCAGCTCAATGATTTTCCCCCCTTCACAACCTCTCCCCCTCTCCAAGTGCCCTGCTCCTTCCTTTGTCTTTCTGCAACAGTCTCATCTCCTGCCTTGCCACTCAGACATTTCTCCTTTACCCATCTCCTCCTGCCCCTTCACCCCTGGTTTGTTGCTGAACAAATATCCACCCATATCCAGTGTCCTCATGAACCCAGGACCACGTAGGCATGTCCCACTAGTTTCAGGAATTGCTTCATTAGTTCATGTCTGAACATTTTGCCCTCTTTGAAGAGGCATAACACCATGTGAGTCAGTCTTGTAGAAATAAGTCTTACTCGTCAGATCTTTGCTTAGGTCCTTTGGTGAGGGATTGGTGGATTTATTAAAAATATACTATTAGAACATGGAGAATCTTGCTTGTCTGTGGATAGTGAGGTAATGTATACAGCTGTCTGGCTTAATCCAGGGCAAAGCTAAGGGAGAGTTGTTATGGACAGTACAATCCATATTCTGGAAATGAAAAGCCAGAGTGAAATGAGGTTTTTTACTTGTCTCGATGTGACACAGCTGATTTCCTCTTCATGCTACCATGCAGACAGAAACAGGGTTCATGAATGTGCTGGGGCCTCTTTTCAGCTCTGTCCTTGTCACGGACCTTTGGATGCTTTCATCTTTTGATGAGCTTCGTTTAATCCATCGAGATCACAGAGAAGGGTTATAGGGTTCAACCAACAATTGTCGACCTGTGCTAAGGAGCCCGCAGGATGACACAAGCTGCTTCTGCAATCTTTCCTCATGGGCTCTCTCTGTTTCAGTGAACTGAGTGAACTCAACGAAATTAATATCTTTCCCTTCATTGTATATTCCCATGTGTTTTTGTAGGACCAGCCTGGAAAGTATTTCCCATAGGTTCAGTAAGTAACTAGTCATATATTCACCACTACTTGTTCGTAGTGCTGTTCTCCAGAGTCCTTGAGAGAGTGGCCTGGTGCTGCATCTTTACCAGCCTTTTCCCACCTCAGGTTTTCTACTCATTTCAGTAGCCTCCAGTGGAGCAGAGCACTGCTCACCTGACCCAGGTAAATCTTGACAACACAATGGTACAATTACAGTGGCTGCCACTGGTGGTCTACCCTGTTTTCCCTCCAGTTAGTTCTGAGGCAGGGTTCTGGGTACTGCATTCAAGGTGTCTGGCTCACTGGTGCATTGCTGCAGCACCTGTGCTGTGCTAGAAAACAGTAACAGCAGTGTTACACGGCCCCGACAGAGCTGAAGGCAGAGCAACTCGTACATTTGAAGCTCCTCTTAGTAGTAACAAAAGTATTTACAAAGTGGAATGACAAGACTTCTTTCTGATATTCTGTATTAATCATCATGATAGTTTTAGGACAGACTCCTACATCTATAGAGAGTCCTGCCAGAGTATGTGGGACTCTATGAAATCAGAAGTTTGTGGGCAACCAGTCCAGGTGTTGTACCGGTGTCATGAGGGAATGCCAGACTTTGTGCTTAGGTTGTCCAAAAATGTGCAGACATCACCCAAGAATATACTGTGTGTTCCTGGACCTGACTGATAAAGCAAAGGGCCACTGATGGGGCAAGAACAACCAAAGACCTGGCATCTCCTTATAGAAGTACTTGGAGGATGTGGATGAGGATTTCAGAATTCAGGTTTGGGCTAACAGTACTAATTAACTGCTAAACCCCAGTAAACTTTTGTGAGAGCCAAATGTGTACAGAATCAGTTCAGCTCACTACACTGGGAGGAGGGTTAGAGGTAGTGTATATATGATTCTACAAACACCCTGATGATAGTTAAGTAGCTGAAAGCTGATGCAATGAGCATGTGAAGGTGTGTCACAATTTGGAGGGATATTTAACCAGATGTAAGGGATTTTCCAGACAAGTAGGAAAAATATCCATTCTTTAGGAGTACAGTTAAAAAAAAAAAGAAATTATATAGAAAAGTGCAAAAGCATCTGCAGTCAGCACTGATATTTCTCTCAGTCAAACTCAAATTTCTGGCACACTGATTTGATACAAATGTTTTGAACAGCTTTCATTCTTATTTCTTGAGCAAACATGAAGGAATATCAGTCCTAATTTGAGTTCAGCTCCATTATGTTTTTCAGCTGTGTCAAAATGCAATAGTTGTAGAACACCTGGCAATATTTTGTGAACTGCAGTCTTTATGCTCTGCCTTTGGCAGAGGTTTGGAGTTTTTCTTTCTCAGTCTCACTACGCCTGTCAGTAACATGTTGGTGTTTTTTATTCTACTGCCATCACATTGATATTGCCTCAAATGTTCTGCAAAGATAGCTGGACACAAATTACTTTGGAATTGGTGTTGGAAAGCATATGCCATTTGATTTGTTTCCTGCCTAGTAGCACTGGTGCATGCCAGGAATAAAAGTTTTACTGAACAAAGATGATGTATTAATATATAGGAATAGCATTGTGAATTCAGTTAGGTCATTCTTATGTCAACTTCAAAGCCCTTTGGATTGATGGAAATGTGATCTGTTTACAAATATAGTCATTATTTTACATGACTTAATTGTTACAACCACTTTTGCCTTGGAGGTAGGAAGGAAATGTGAAGGGAAAAGTTCTTTGAGGACTTGTGGCACAAACCAAAGTGTGGTAGAGTCACAAGTTTACCCTGTGCAAACAAGCAGCAAAAAATCCCAGATGCAAATAACGTTACGGCCATGTCAAGCTTCTTATAGCCACTTCTCTCTCTAGGCTGAAAATAAATCCCATGACTTCTTCAGGCAGAGGAAAGAGATACCTTTCTCATCATTAGATCATGAGATCATATGCTATGAGATGTTGAAGTGCAAAAGGAAATAACCTCTACTCTTCTACTAGTGTGACCATTGCTATGCATGGAGTAGGACAAGGCCATTTAAAACACACTGGAAAAAATGAAAATATGGATTTTCTTAAAAAATAGCTTCTAGGGATGAGAGGCTAAATGCATCTGCTGTGTTGGGAATGGTAGGAAAGTTGGAAGTGCCTGTGAGGAAGAGTGCTTGATGTAAACATAATGTGCTTTGCCCTAATGAGATCTTGCACTGAATTGTGTTGGCTATTTGTAAGGATGCCTCAGTGTCAGTCTGCAGTGAAAGTGATGCAAAGGCCAGACTCATCTGATAAAAATGTGTCAAAACTTTCCATAAAGAATCAGTGATTTAAATTATGTAATTTTTGAGAGAGTATAAAGAAAAGGAAAGGAAGTAGGTAGGTAAAGAATCTGATAATGGACAGAGGACATTCCACTGACTCTTTTGTAATATCATACGACAGCTTTTCTGCAGGTTGCATTTCACAGAAAAGAAGACTTTTCTATGGGGAGAAAAAATTCAATTCACAATCTCTTAGAAGCTCCTTCAATAATCATGGTTATGATCCAGACTCTAAAGCAATCCTGATAGGCATACCTTTATCTAACAACTGAGATGAAGCAAGAGCGTCTACAGGGGTCTGGTCTCTTGCAAATGCTATGACACGTCTGTGCCAGCAACAGGCCAGTGTGAGTGAGCTTGACTCTGGTCTGTTGTTTACTCTGGACCTCATTTCTGGATTTCAAGTTTCTAGTGGCCTTTGCTCAGATTCCTAAGCACAGAATTATTGTAAAATAAAGAGGAGGCCAGACTTGGACTTGGAAGAGGAATCTCTGGCACTGTTTGAAACATATAAAAGCATGAGGTTTGGCTAACCTTGCTGAGATGCTGTTGCACAATTGTGTATGTCAGAGATCAGTAATTAGCCCTCATGCAGATCCTGCTGTCTTGGTGGTCTTGAGAAAAAACATATATTTTTAAGTCACAGTGGGTTTTAATGCCAAAGAATAAGTGTTTGATTATTCAGATAATGCTACTGCAACTTACTTTCAACTTGAATGAATGTTGGCAGGCACAGTCAAGTTTCTTGCAGATCTTTATTATGTCTGTCATTTGTGGAGTCATAATATCACAATCACAATGCAATGAGTGATTTCTTGACTTAAATATTACTGCCCTTTCTCCTTAGGAATGGAACAACTTAAAACACCCTCCTCATGTAGAGAAGTGTTGTTACTTACATTTTACACAAACGTAGTCAAAGCATCATAGGTTCAAGTCAAAGCCTTCAATAATGGTCAATTATCTGTGTGTTTCAAAGACTGAATATATTCAGCACAGATGGTCACACAAGTTTTTCTGGTAGACTGGGGAACAGAACCCTGCCACACGAAGCTCTGGCCTGTTGGATGGAAGCACTTTTCCATTAGTATCACAGTGTTCCCAGAAGGCTGTATTTTTCAGTAGGTATTTTCCTATTCTGTCATGAACAATATTCCCAAAGGTGCCACGTTGACTTCTGTTTAGAAGTAGTTAATGTAAAAAGTCTCATTGAGGAATCCCTGGAAAGTCCTGAAGAAAAAAAACCCAAACTTTTACAGCTCTTCCCAACGTTTGTTTTGATAATATGCATTCTCAAACCTGAAGTAAACAGAATACGTATCTGACAAAATGACTTTGCTGTCCTCACTGCTATACAAAAAGAGGCGAATGTTGTATCAGAAAAGGAAACTATTTAATTTCTTGTTGGTGCAAGTCTATGATGTCATTCATTGCCTGTTTCCAAGTGCACAGACCATTGTGGGCACCAGAGTGCTCCACTAAGAAATACAAGCATCTCTAGTAGGGGATTCGGATTTTAAATGGCCAAAGTGCTACCTGGAGGCTTGGGTTCCTTTTCTCTACAGAATTCTTAAATTCCTAATTTAATTGCCAAAGGGTAAATGGGATGAAATCACCACATAAAATTATGTTTTAAAAGGTCTTCTATGTTACTGAGTATAGTCTAAAATTTGTCCCTGGTATGTCTGAGAACAATATTCTCTGTCACACGTAGATAAACCCCATGTTCTCCCTAGCCTGATTAAAATTGCGGGTCATCAAATATTACAGACATGTGGGATGCAGAGGTGTTCCCATTTAGCCCCAAATCTTCTTTCAAGAGAATTCAAGTCCCTGAGTATCTACATTTCTCTTATAACCGATGTCCTTAAGTGCTTAATACTGAAAATTACTTAAAATCAGACTTGCAATTATGTTATTAGAGGACTTGGAGTTATTCAGACACAAATATGTGACTAAAAAGTGTAGTAAAAAGGTTAAAATGCAATTTGATAAATATATTTTAAAGTAAAGCAAAATAGCAAAATATTAAAAACTAGCACAAAAAAACCCCCCAAAAAACCCAAAAACCAACCAACCACCACCACCACCAACAAAAAACCCACAGAGGAAAGCTGGGTAATTATCACTCTGCCAAGCTTGCTTAAATCAAAGCTGTTTGATAGGTTTTTAAATGAATGACAACTAAAGACAGTGTGACAAACAGAAATGGAAGGAGTGGGAAAAGGAGAGATGCAGTGGAGCCCCAGAAATGCAATGTCTGTATTAGCATGGAGTAGACTCCACTTGAAGCAGAAATAGGTGAAACTGGGTGACATAGTTGCTGTTGAGGGTATGATATCTATATTTGGTTGGATTTTGGAGAGTTTTTTGACATTGGCTCTCATATGTCCCCACAGCACACAGATTGACCAGAGCAGATCATTCCAGAACAATCTATTCCAGCCCAGCACTAAATGAGCAGAATTTGAGTCACTCCACCCGAGGTTGCTGTACAAGGTAATGATGAGATTTAGTTCAAATGTATGAATCTGTTACAACATGAAATATTAATGTGACTAATGTGACATGCAGGCCCGTGACACAGAATGATCTTATGAAAAGGTAATTTCTTTATCTCAAGAGCCTGACACCAGCTTTATGAGGAGATTGTAGCAGAAGAATGAGTCTGTTCTATTTCAGAGTTATGCAGCAAAGGTAAAGCTGTACTCTTGCTAAACCATTACCACAAAGAACACTTAAACCAGTGTACTTCAAAAATCTCCCAGCAGATCTTCACTAATACCAAATCCATTACTGAAGAGAGGCAGGGATTTTCCTCAGACCACACAATTTTCTGGGGAATTTACAGATCAAAAAAACACCAGATGATAAAAAATGAGAACATTTTATTTGGAACCATCTTATTTTGGGTCCCCTTCCCCAAGACAAAGCATGACATAATAGATGAGAAAGAGTTGCCTTTGGGATCCACCTCTCCCTAGAGAACACTTCTTCAAAAAACCAATAAACCTCAAGCCAGGGTTTTGTTTTGATCCTTCAATGTTAAAAGCTTACTATGACCTCTAATGCTGGGATACAGCTGGGACATGAGAACCACAGTACTGCTGTCAGTGCTACATGAGCTGTTACAGAGAAGGGAACAGGGTTGCTCAAACTCTGCCAGCAAATACAGCACAAGGTTTGTTCTTGTGTGTGCCAGCATTTATTTCTCACAGTGGAGAATCCTTGAGTAGGATTGGAAGGGACCGTGAGAGGATACCTAGTCCATACACCTCTCTTTCTGTCCCACACAAAACTTAACGCTTTGTTGCTTCATTCACCTCAGCTGTTTCAAGCACTGGGATATGCCAGGCTGTACAACCTTTGCCACAGGAAGGCAGGCTGCAGCTCCATGTTAATTTCAGCCTGGCTGCTAATCCTGCTGATGAAAGATCACTCTTTGTTGTACTCCGCTGAGGAGTCCTTCCCAATCTGCAGCTGCAGCACTCAGCTGAGGTGGTCACACAGATCCCATGTCCTGACAGAGAATTCCCAGGCTGACTTGTCAGATTTGCCTTGCAGGTGGTTCAGCGTGGAAGAGAGAGGACTGCAAGGACTGGAGATGGGAGCAGGAGGTGGCAGCTGGGCAGGAGAGTCTCCAATGTATGCCTGTGACCTGACCTATGTCAAGTTACATCCTTTTGTTACATCTTCCCTGAGCTTGGTATGATGCTTCCATTGATTTCCAAACATTTTTGTTGATGAGAGATTTTAAATGGATGAGAAGTTTTAAATGGATAGAAATTTTAAATGGATAGCCTCAGATACCTTCAAAGGATGTTTGTATTTTACTTCACAATACTTTCAGTTGTGAGGATTAGGCAGGCAAATTCCTTTTACCAGAGCATTAGCATAGTCTGTTGTAGAAATTCCTGCTCTTAGAGCAGAGGTACAAAGGTAGTCAGGTGTGTAACAACACACACTTGGGGAAAGCTGGTGGCACTTTGCCTCCTGCACTGGTTAGGCAGTTTTGCAGACTCCACTTGCTGCATCTCCATATTTGGATGCCTGACTGCCCCTGTACAGCTGGCCCACACTGGCTGGCAGTCTATGAACTAATATCATTGACGTTTATTGACTGGAAGCCTTTGAATATTTTGTTTGTGTGGAGTTTATTTGAGCAATACAAATTCCTATTTGGCAGGCAGTTTGAGCTCCCTCTAAAGAGGCTTGTCTCTATTTGATAGTTTTGCCACTTTAACTACAGTGGTGTAATTGAAACAGCAACACAGAAAATACTCAAGGGAACAGGCAATTATACTGGTGGCAAATTGTTTATATTGGCCTAGCATATTACAGAACATAATAAACTGTACCAGTACGATGAAGTTTTCTATCAATTTCTGTCAACATATTTTCTAAGCAAGGGGTTTATCCCTGTGTATTGCCTGGCCTCAAGTGCTCTTTCTAACAGATTTAGGCATGTTGGTACAATATAAACATTTTTAAATTTAATACAGTTCTGAAGTGAATGATATTTTCTCCTCCTCCCCCAAAAATCTCCAAGTCTGGCAAGTCTCTCTGTTGATACCTGCTTGGGGTAGAGATCATTTTTTATAGATCCCTTTGACTCCACAGACTGTAAGCATTGCTACGAGCTCACTGTGATGTGTATGAAGGTAAAGAGTGGGTCTTCCTTCTTATCTCAGTTGCTTTGATGGCACTGGGAAGATAAAGAACATTCTGGTGCTTTTGATGCTCCATGAGGGGGAAATAAAGAATTAACAACAGCAACTGTATTACCCAAACCTTCGCCTGCAAACTACTTTGAACAGGTCTTTGGGTTGCTTTGATTATTTTTTGTTTGTTTTCATCTGCTAGACTGGTCCAATGTCTGGAATAGCTAGAGGATGTCAAAGAAAAAAACAGAAAGCACAACAGGCATCTTAAACAGATGATTTGGGCTGCCTAGATCTCTGAAATTCAGTGAATGAGCCTGTCTCAGTGTTCCTGTCACCTCCTGAAGATGTGACATCTCACTGAGAGGTTGGAGGAGACAAGCTGACAGCAAGGGGAGGGATGGCAGTGGCACACACAGGTTTGTAGGCATCAGACTACAAAAGCAGGGCAGGATCCAGGGCTGGCTGCTGCAGAGCCCACCCAGGCTGCCTCAGCAGCGCATTGGGCTGGCTGTAAAATGAAGCCCTTGGCTCAGCATGTTCAGCTTGTGGCTAGTTCAGTAGTTCCCAGCACAGCTGGCCAGGCCCAAAAAGATCCCTCTATAGGTATTTAATTCTCCCCATGCACTCCCCAGAGATTCAGATAGATTGGAGCCGGAGCACACAACAATGGAAATTTCCCTAGGCATCGGCTTATTGGGTTTATGTATTGTTGTGTTCTACCAGGTGATATCTAAATCTGTTTAAAAGTCAGTCTTACCTTCTTCTGGTTGCCTAAATCCTTTCTTTAAAAGGGCTGTTGGCTCCTAAACCACTTATGGTCTTCAGTGCTGCCCATCCATCACCCCTTGCTGTGCTGAAGACTCCACGTCTGTTTACAAAATGTTCAAAGAAGGAGGAATTTGGGAGCTGGCCTGAAAGGCCTCCTGTGTGCTTTTAGCCAGCACTTCTCTCTGTAGATTGCAAAAGGTTTTATAGCTCCTTTTCACCTTTTTTTTTTTTTTGTCCACTTCCATTCATTCTTTCTGCAGCTCCTTGCTCTTTCCCCTTAGATAACTGTGGTCATATACCAGATTAAACCTAAAACGGCAAGTTTGGGGCTTTTCTTGTCTTTATCTTCGGTGCACCACACAAGTGCACCAAGCAATAAATTATTCTTAAAATTTTCCCTGCCTGTAGCGTGAGATGGTTTTCATTCCACCAGTGGTATTTTACCTGCAGAGCCCATATTGTTGATTTCAAAGGAAACAAAAACTGTATTAATTGTGAAGTTATTTGGTAGGAGAGGAGAAGTGCTTCTAAATGTTTTCCAAACATAATGTTTAAAATATTTTGCAATGTAGGGGAAGTCTGAAAAGCAACGTCTCCCAAACTGAATTGAATACTAAGGCATGATCAGAGTAAGACTTTTGTGAAATATCACCAAGGGAGGATAAGATTGGAAATGGTATGGACTCCATGGACAAAGCTGTGCAGACAAATCTGCAAATTTGCAAAAGGTAAATTTGTTCTCTAATAGTATCCAAATGGGAGTTAAGATTTGCCACTTACAGAGTACTGGGAAGGTGTTTTGCTGCTGACAGTGTGGCCAGAGCTATAACATCACTCAGAGTCACCAAAGTAAACTTCTACCAAGAGGTTCTATTTTTTTCCTTTTAACTGCCAGGGATATTGACTTTCTTACACCATGTTACTGTTGCAGTATCAAAGGAAAGCTTCTGCTGCTATGAAATATTAGGGTTCCCCCACTTTAGACTGAAGAACTGGCATTGTTTCTTTCCTGATGTTGAGAGGAACTCATTCTGCACAACGGACTCAAAGAAATCATGGTTTCTCATTGTTCCTTCCACTGCTTTTACCTCAGTGACCAGTGTGTGTGATCTGAGCATGCACAGCTAATTCTGCAGCCACCAAATAAATTTTTTGCAAATGTCCACAACGGTATATCATCATGAGAGCAAGATGTGGAGCCTGCCTCTTGAGTTGGCATAATTTTATGGCTCACAGTTGATGGAGCTTTGTGGGTGGCCTGGGCCCAATTCTGTGTACTCTTGTGTGGAGGAGTCAGAGACAAATTCTGCCCTCATTAATCTACCAGCAAGTAAAATAATCTGTGGACTTTAGGGAACCCCATTCATGTTGGAAGGTAAGAGCAGAGGATCTGTTCCTTTTCTGGGAGTTGTTCTTCAGCTGAGATTCAGCCCTTCATGACCCTGGAGGATGGCAAACTCCTCTGCCATACTGGTCCTGAGCTCTCCTTCCTGCCACCTTGACTCTCTCCCATGATCAGTTCCTATCTATCTCTGCACCTGAATCCTGCTCTTCCTTCTCCCCAGTTACCCTTCTCATCCCATCCCCAGCCTCTCCCCTGTTGACATCCTCTCCCCTTTCCCCATGGTGCCTGGCTCTTCCTGCCACCCCATTCCCTATCTCCACAGTGGCTCATGTCCTCGACACTGAGTGGAGAGGGACAGCCACTCTTGGATATCCTTGTTGCCACATAACTACATTTCCATGTTATGAGGAAGCCTGCCAAATCCTGTTCCTCCCATTGCAAACTGAGAGCTATCACCAGCTGGTAACAGCTTGCAGACACAACTTGCTGACTCGGAAATATTCTTGACAGAAGCAAGAAAGCTCAGATTATCAATCCTTGCTATCATGAAGACTTTAAATCAAATACGTTCCAGCATCTGGTTAATGATCAAAGCAAATCCTTTAAAAAAATCAAACCACACACACAGAAAAACCAACCAAAAACATTATTTCCTGATAGGCTTAATAACCTGGAATTAAGGAGACCATTTATATCAAGTTAGGAGACTGACTTGTGACCACCAGTGAAGTGTGAATCAAAGATTCTTCTCAAATCCACAGTGACTGCTGTACAAAGGATCCCACCAAGCCAGACACAGCATACGAGCATTCACTGTACAATCCTCAGCAAGCAGAAAGTCCCTGAGTTCATCATTCACTGGTTTAGCAGAGAGGAAGAGACCAACACTCAGTGTTTGTGAATAGCTTCCTAGCCTGCTGCAGGCTTTTTTTCCTCACTCATGATGACACATAAGAAGCTTGTGCTGTTTTTGACCAGTTCTCTAGAAGGAAACCAGGCAGTGGTTGAACTGGGATTGTTCAGATAGCAAAAGGAAAAATCATTTTGGGCATCACATGGTTATCTTACAATTTTATTTGGGAACATTGCCACAGACTGTTGTTTGTTTTGCTAGGTAGATACAAGCAGATATATATACTGCAGAATTTGCCATCTAAGCGGATATACGGGTAGCTCTTCAGTGAATGATAGCAGGTCTGTCTCTAGGGTCTGCAAGAAATTCTTGATTGAACCCAGTAGAAAATTTCCCTGAATAAGCGTCAATATTTCTTCCAATCAAAAATAATCCTGCCAAAATTTCCCTGATGATCCTGGTTAATGCAGAGCTCAGGTTATTCTCTGCCTTTAGAATAAAGCACATTCATCAGAGTTCAAGTATCCAACTCTGTTTTTTGTTAATACTGTGCTTCCTTTCCTTCCCTGTGAAGCAGTGGGAACCACAAGTAGCCTGGAGCAAATGGCTGGTCCACTGTGAGGAAAATCTGAGAGAGATTGATCCCCAGCTCTGGCAAGTGGTAAAGAGAGAGGAAAAAGAGGAGAAAACAGAAGCTGTGTCACATGATTCCCATGTTCAAATGACTCCAGGTAGGCTAGTGTTGCTCTCTGCTAATGAAATAGCATGTAGTTTCAAGGAAATGAGGAACCAGTGAATCTTAGAGCATTTTTAAAAATTAACCTTAAATGGAAAGGGATTTTACTTTACCTACTGCAGAGTTCCTGGTCCGGTATTGTTTCGTCAAAAAGACAGGTGAAATGCTGATACTTTCATAGAATTATCAAGGTTGAAAAAGACGTTTAAGATCAGTCAGTCCAACTATCAGCCCAGCACTACCACTGTAACCCCTGATCCATTAAACCACACCCCCAGCAGCAGATCCAGACACCTCTTAAACGCCTCCAGGGATGTGTTTCCACCAACAAGAGGACTTACTCTGCTTTAGTCATAAATGGTAAAATGGCCATTGCTTTTCCAAAAAAAAAAAAGTAAAAATGCATGGCAGGAATATGTGGCTGACAGCACTCAGAAGAAAACACATTACCTTCAGTTTTCATGTTAGAACTTTTCATGCAACAGCTCAGCCTAGTCCCAGCTGAATCCTCAGTTGTGGCCATATACAGAGCTTAAATAGCATTATCTTCATGCTGGATACCTTATCAAACTGAGCATGTATGTAGTAAGATTGCCAACACTTGTGTAGTAAGATTGCCTTTTTTTGCATCACTCTTTTGAATCTAAGAATAGTGTAGCCATGAAATAAGTGGTACAACTGTGATGAAGTTGAACTACAGTTCAGTAAAAATAGGTAGGGAAGGAAACAAAGACGTCTGCAAATGACGTTCACTGACCTTCATTGCTTTCAGGCTTGAAAAATGTCACATTTAGTGAGATACTCTGTCTGTCCCCTCAGAGTGGTTTCTGTCACCCTAATGCCCTGAGACACCTGATATTCCCTCTCCTTCCTACATATAGTAGATATGCCCATGGAGATATCTTGTGATTACCCTCAAGTCTTTAGAATATTAATATTAATAAAATATTAATTTAAACTGTCAGTGAATTGATTGATTAATCATTGACCATTATGAACCTGAAGTTATTAAGCTGTTCTCATGCCTTGGGTGTCATTTTGGTGGGCAAGACTCATAAGAGTGGTTTGGCAGATTGGTACCCATGATGGAGAACGCAATGGCCACAGGCCTGTTCCTGTCAAGGAATGCAGTGACAAAGTTGTGTGTGCAAATCAGACAGATTAAATAAAAAGTAAGTTCAGTGTATGTTCATTGAGGGGAGCAAGGGTATGGCCAGTCAGCACCGGCAGCCTTGGCCGTTGCTCCTTCTCCCAGCTTCACCAGCCATCTTGTGTTGGGTATCTGCTGCAAAATAGCAAAGAAATAAAGGCTATTGGCCACACGTGTAAATTTCCCCATGGAAAAGTTTCTCTTAAATGATAGTCTGCCTCTTATCTGTCTTCAGATAACAGAGAAACACAGTGGAAAATCCTGTATTACAACAGATTCTCCATCCTGACACTGCTTTATTAAGTCAGACCACTAATGGCTAATGCCTAGACAATGAATTAAAGCAGTTGTCTGCACAAGGTATTGGATGAACTCAAATAACAAATAAGTATGTGAAAACCATGGTTTTTTCTGAATCATTAGGGGGAAAAGATAGCTAATTTTGCCAGGTAGCTCATTTATAATGAACAATTTGATCAGCTCCACATCTGGGTTTTCTGGCTTTTTGTCAGGATAAGGAAGACAGCTGGCTTGTCTTGAAAGGGTGTTTTAATGCAGAGTTCTTTATTAATATAATGTTTCTTTTAGGTGTTTTGTGCTAATACTTCAAATGCGCATTGCTGGCAGTATGAGCATGGCCTAGTTTTTTAATGCTAAATATCATGTTTCCAAGTATTTTCTGAAAGCCTGAATTACCACAGTTTCTGTTGGGAAAAAAGAAAGGAGGAGGAGGTTAAACAAACAAAAACACCTGGCAACCTCAATTGTTGGTGTAGAACCGACAAGTCTTGCAAAAGCACTTAAACTGAGAGGGATTTTTCCCAAGTTAATGAGTAGAGTTGCAGCAAATATCAACAGAAACTCTCCTGATAAAAAGCCAGAACCAGGAAGACTAAATGCCTAGAGACTGGAGAAAACAAAATGGAGAGTACATACATTGGCCTAAAATCTTCAAATCATTTAAAGATATTTGAAAATGGTACTTTAAACATAGTACAAAGCTATAGAATAGAAACAGACATATTTTTATTTGCCAGGTTTGGTCTAAGAAAACAATGGTGTGCTTGGAGCAAATTAGCCATGGAAAAAAGGTATGGAACAGCCATCACTAGAGAAGTAAATCACAAGTAGCCTACACAAGGAAAATAAAATAATGAAAGTCAAAAGAGTTTACGAAGTTATGCTGAGATGGTAGTCCCAGAATCTGGGAAAGTCTGGGACATTTTGCTGAGTGAATTACCAAGTATATATCTCCTCAATGCTTATGGCTAAAAAATGGTGCAGTATAGTTGTGTTTTGAGGAAGAATGTGTTGGTTTTTTGAGGGGTAATCACAAAGTTTGGTAGGTGAATGAAGCCAGGTACTCGAGCAGCACATGTCAAAGTACAGGACAGCAGTTCAAGGAGAACACATAGATCAGACGTGAAGTACAGAGGGGCCAGGAGCTTCAGGTGTCAACCACAACGCAGGAAGAGCATGGTGGGCACAGGAGAAAACACTGCGGGGTTCGTCTCGTGAATGCTGCCAGGAGTGAAGTCTGAGCTCGGTGGCAAACAGCAGGGGCCAACTATTTATTCAGGCAGTCTCAGGCAGTTCAAATAGATTGCTGATAGAAAGGCATGAATAAACCACCATTTGGCTCGGTGCCATGAATTTCACTTTGTTGAAGGTTTGAGTTGAACAACTCCTCCAAAATAGGCTGCAGGATTTAGACAGTGTTTCCTTGTATATAAGGTACTTAGTTGAAAAGGAATTGAAATGCTAGGGCAAAATATGCCAGAGATAGACTGAAACCAGAAGTTTTGATTTGCATCCAACTTTAGAGTTGTCTAAACCAGACAATGGCCTTCTATAGAAAGAGAACGTGCTGCTTCTATCTGCCATCTCTCACAAACACAGGTTATTCAAAACGTGATGTGAACACCAACAATTCAGTTAATGCATCACTCAAGAGAACAGCTATCACTTACTGGTGACAATTTTTTAATCTGAGTTTGGAATATGAAAATATAATCTTTGCCTGTTGACACATACTCATGAGTCATCAGAGTTTTGTACGAACTCCTGCTCTACAGCAGTAGAAATTTTGCCATTGGTTTCACTAAGTCAGAATTTTATCCTGTGAAACCAAAAATCATGGATAGTAAGTGTTACTGACCAAAAGTGTTTCACATCTTGGTTTTTTGATCTTCTTTTGGGTGTGACTGTTTCTAATTGTTCCTTCTTCTTACAGGTAAAAGAGGATAACTCACTTTATTTTCGTTATTTTTCCCATTCTGCATTCACAATAAAAATTCTGTCCAGTCAGCCTGTTAAAAAATCCAAGCTATCATTTTTTTCTTCCACTTATGGAAGATCGTGTTCTCTTTTTCCTCCAATTACATATGATTTGATAGCATGTTGTCTGAAAGAATAATGGTAAGAAATCTGTGGAGGAAGAAACCGGGCAATATTTCTGTGGGGAACTTGGCACTAAGGTCACCACTGCATGTCATTTTAGCTGTAATGCATTTTGTCCTGTGTGCATGGGAAGGAACTGAGGAATGCAAAAAGTAGGGATTTATTCTGGCTCCAGTAATGATAGACCTCTTCTTTGTGCAGTTGTTGATACACTAATGCTTTTGGGACTTGAGCTAATGATATTTATTCTAACACCAGAAAGTGTTTCTTGAGAATTTTTGTGCTCAAGTCTTGGAATGAATTTTCCAGTTCCATTTACTTTTCAAGATGCTTTTATACAAAATCTGAATATTTTAGTACATTTATTTTCCTAAAATTGTGTGAGCAAAGAGAGGTTCAGCAGAGAAAGTTCCTTCCATTTAGACAAGACTTTAATTATAAAGCCCTTGATGGTGGATCCTGTGGATTCTGAGGTGATGTTCGTTGCCAGTGTAATCCTCTCCATTGCTGTGAACACACAAAAATAATTGCCTCGATCTTGTCTCTGTGCAAATGTGACCCATGCTGCCAGAGCAGCCAGACTGTTTGTTTCCAGAAATATCCAAAAAAATACCAGAAATAGCTGGTAACCTTCCCTAAAATAGCTAGCATAGGGTTAAATAACTTTAAAGCCTCAAGTTTGAATTTAACAGCAGTTTGCAATGTTCTTCACTTGTAGAATTTTTTATCTTTTTTTACTTTTGCCCTTTTACAAAAGTCCACAGACTTTCTGGGAACTACTGACCTACAGCTTTGAGGAGCAAATTCTATTCTTCTGGTTCATGCCATAAAAAATGGGTAGAGTTTGAGGGTGTAACTTCTGAAAGCAATTGTGTTTGCTATGGGCAACTGCAGGCAAAATTTTTGGAGGTAAACTGCCTTTATAACTTCTTGTATTTAGTGAGTCAGTTTCTGATTTTTATGGGTATTAACTTTTAGCACAGAAATACCAAAGAGTGTTTTGTCTTTTCAAAGGACAGAAAGAGTTAAAAGAGGGAAATTCTTCCACAGAATCGGTAGAACCACAACAAGCTCTGACCTGTAGTTACAGTGCTGGATACTATTTGTCTATCTTCATTTTTATTGAAAGACCTCCATTAAAGCTATGAGGTATTAGCTTTGCTAGGAGCATCACAGTAACTAAATAAAATAAACAAAAATGAGGATTCTTGAGCTTCATTTCTGCTGAAGCATATTTTCAACATATTATTTGCTTTCTAAACCATACCCAAAGAGACAAAGTGCCAGAACAATAAAACGTTCTTCCTTGCTTGCAGAACAATTTGCCTCTCGTGGCAAAATGCTGGATGCAGTTGAAGCCTATCCTCAGCATTTAGCAGGGTTCTGTGGAGAAGAAAAGACTCAAAATAGAAACATGTCTGAGCAGACAGACACTACTGAGGCAGGCAAAGTTGGTAAGGAGAAGAAACCAAAGCATCAGTCCTGATCCTACTTCTCCTGAAGTCGGTAGGAACACTTGTGATCTTCACTCCATAGAAGTGAATTTCTGTGCTCAAAAATATTACTTCAGGCAGAGAAACTGTGAAAGTCCTCTAAATGCAGTAAAAATAAAAGTAAGTGGAAAGAGAACCTCCCTGAGTTGTATTATTCTATTTTCCATTCTTCAGTTTCATCTGGCTGACATTTAATACTGTTTATTATTAGCAGAGACTCTGCTGTAGTTCTCACAGTTTTAGGTCATGAACAGGCATAATGCAGACCATACACATTTGTCACTAGACCATAGCTGTAGAAATTCAATTAAAAATATGACATTTGGTCAGAGTCAGCAACAGAAATGCATGGACATTCCACAGTGTTCTGTCTGCAGAATACTGTCCCAGACACAGCAAAATGTTAGAGACCACAATAGCTTCAGTGTGACCCTACCTGCAGCATCAGCTGCAAACTAGGAGAGAATAATTTAAATAAATAAAACTCATATCTAGTGCCAAGCAAAGACTGTCCTGCACACTTTTTGCTCCAAGACCATAGTAAATAGCATCTGGAGAAACTCAGGAGTAAGCACTGTAAGAATGAAAAAGACCACAGGTCCAACTGGGTAAGTACCCCAGCTTCAATGGTGACTATTAGCAGTTGTTTGTACTAGAGGGTAAACCCTTATACACAGTTTAAACCATTGCAGTTTAAACCATTCAGCTTCCAGGGGTTGCCTTTCTGTTTCAGTGTACTGTGCACTGGGGTACTGGTGCACAGACACCCTTTACTATAACGTATATGTGCAAGAACTGGGAGATTCCCAAATCTACCATAGTTGGCTTTGGGGTTTTCTTGTTTGGTTGGGTTTTTTTGAGAAACGGAAACATGGAGGGGAGGAACAATAAAGCTAAATGACTTGAGACACGGATAGGAAGTTTACTGTTTACATGGATAGGAAGCATGACTGGAACTCAGGAAATGGCTAATCATTCCAGACTGCTTTAAGAAACTGTAGAAAACTGGAGCACTGACAGCAGCAGGAATCTAGACAAATGGTACAAGATTCAATGACAATGTCTCTGACATCCTTACATGTGGAGTTTTTTAATTCATCTCTAGATTTTTGACCTATTTTGAAGAACAGGATATTCTCCTGTGTATTATAGTACTTTTTTGTTTGGTTGGTTGATCTGTAGGTCTGAAAAAAATACTGAATATTTCTTCACAATTGGTGCTGAAGGCCCCCAAAGGTTTCATGTAATTAAAGACTGTATGATCTGAGGTTTGTTTCTAGAGTCCATCCCATGTCTAAGCCGATGGGACGAGACTATGCATGAAGGACCTCACAGAAGCTGGTCAGGTCTAGACACATTTTTAATGTGATATTGTCAGCAAGTGTTGTTCTGTCAGAGTAAAACATTACATTAAAGTTACTGAATCACAATGATGTTTCTGTTTAGAAGAAGTCTTCTAAATGAAAAAAAGTCCAGACCTAAATTTTTAATAATGTTTTCAATCAAAAGCCAGTTATATCAACTGATTCTGCTCCACAGTACAACAAAGAGGCTCCGTTTTCCTTCCAATTGAGAACAAGTTTTTAGCCCTGCAAGCTACAGCACAATTGTCCTTGCATGGTTACTCCTTGGCCTGCTGTCAAACGTGAAATCAAACACCTGTAGCAGATACTTAAATCTATGTTGTACCCCTGTTGATCCATCTGCAATATATTACATCCTAATTTATTACTATGGGTGATTTTCAAAGGGCATTCATTAGACAGACAAAGTCCATTGCACAGTTAAAAAACTGTTTTTCTTCCCACCATTCTAATTTTCTCTTCTTCTCAGGTTTCTGTTTCCTTTTATGCCATGCCAGGGATGTTAAGTGCTTGTGAGACACTATTTGGTCCAAAACCAGTCAGTCTGTTCTGGGCAATTAATGTGGGTGGCGAGCAATAGCTGACTCAAATTTTGTGAGTTGGATAAACCATAAGAAGTGGTTAATTATCTTCTACAGACCATATCTGTTTAATGAGGGGTGGAATTTCTCATTTATACAGAATAAATCCATGAGTTCTGGCATTGTTCTAAAAGAAACCAAGGAATAACTGTCTCTTAAAGGAACAAGATTTTTCACGTAGTTGTGAAAAAGCTGAGGCTTAGATCATGAATTGGTGCAGAAGGTCATACGATGGCTCCGGTAAGAGTTGCTAATACAGATCACGGTGTCCTAGGGATACAATCAGGGGAAGATATACCTTGCTGAGATACAATTCCTGATCCAGGTTTTTCTTTGGGTTTATTTTCAACTCCTTTCGAGACAACAGGTTAAAAAACAGCTACAGTTTTCCATGATAGCAGTTTTTAGCTTTGTGGGTTTATTGATTCATGTAATATATAAAACTTCATAAAGAAAGTAAGGAGATTTACATTTGCTTCTGCTAAGTCTCTCCTCTGCTCAAAGTAAAGCCATTTCACCTTGTCCACCCTGTCTGAGACATAAAATAATAGATGTATTTCTACCTGGGCTGGAATTGCTGAAAATTTCCTTCCTGAACAATATCTGAGTTGAGCCACATGTTCAATATTAACTGTTATAGAATAATATGTGGAGCACTTCTGCTTTTCTCTAAGGAAACCCACAAATGCTGCTTCTTCATACCACAGATTAGCAGTTTATGGAGAAATCCAACGGCTAAATCATCAGGTTGAGAATACTTAGAGTCTGTTGTGACATGGTTTTTGAAATACTTTCTTTTATCTTTCCTTCTGCCACCCTGGGCACTGCTACACCGAATAAAAATTTCTGTCATTCAAAATACAATCACAAAGCTCACGATACTTAACCCCAAGGTGTCACTTGAGGTTTTGATGATGAATATTTTTTGACATTTTGTAAGCAGTTGCAGCTTGTGTCTGAAGAAGCCCCTGTGAGGCTAAAGGAGAATGATATAAAAAATGAGGCTGTCTGGTTTATTGCAAAATTGTTTGGTTCAGATCAGGCTCTTTGGTGTAAGTGAAGCTGCCTCATCTAGGAAAGGAAATGACTTAAAAGTGATGTAACAGTTCTGAAAGGGAGTCAGACAGTGGGAGACGCATATAACTGGTTTGTCTTGGGCTGCATTTAATTGGGCTCGCTATTAACTCATCAGATGGTGAAAGGAAAAACAGCATTTCATAACAGCTTTTATTTGTTAGAAATGAGGAAATAAAGTGTCTGTTTGCAGTGATGCAGAGGAATTTTCACTTTACCTTACAGCCATCACTTTCTCCGACTGCAGAGCTTCCCTGACTCAGACATGTATTAGGGAAACCGGGGCAAACACCAATGAGCTGTGAGTCCCCACCCTGCTCATGATGCAGCGAATGTCTCTCCTGCCTCTGTCTGGGAGGAGGCTCATTTTTGAAGAAAATGACCCAACATCTAAGGGATGACTGATTCCTCCAGACGCAAAAATTTTCGAGTTTCTGACGTTAAGAAAGACACTCCCTAAACGGCTCCCCCTTACACCCCTCCTGCAACCAGATGTGTGCTCCCACGTAACTGCAGGGCCATGTGCCCATCGGGGAGCCCTGCTGATGGCCCTTCAGATAATCAGTGCAACTTTCTGGCCGACGTGTGACTTGAACACAGCCCTTCATCAATCGAGTCTGCCAGGGAGCCCCAAGAGGCGTTGCTGCAGGGTACTGCCTGTATCTGCTGGAAGGCAGCACAGTTCCCTGCTGTTGCTGAGCCCCAGGGCATCCTGCTGCCCCACAGGGCCTCACTGCCTGGCCCGGTTCCACACTGTCTCCAGCACTCGTGACTAAATTGCTTGATGAGTCTTGAACCATCGAAGATGTCCCTAAAGTTTGGATATAGTTTAATAAAGATCTCTTGCTTTCATCTTCAAAAATTTATGGCATGTCTTGATAACCTCATAACGTAAAGATGGAAGTCATCTAAGGTTTCCAGACAAATATCTTTTTCTGGATTAACTTTTACTTCAGAAGATGACATTTGGAGCCTAGTTCAATGTCCTGAATATAGGCACCAGGTACCATTTTAGTGAGTTCATGTCTTTTTCCAAACGAGAGGCTGTTCTATGAGGATACAAGTTTCCCACAGGTTTTTGTTGCATCTGCCTTTTGCAGATATCTGTCTTGATATCCCAAACACCTTGTATAACACTGTATGTATCTTTAGCCAACTGAATTCCCCCATTCTGGATTCAAAACTGTCTAAGCAAACATGTGCTTGGAAGTAAAAATATTCTGGAATAATTCCTCCTCTTCGTTGGAGGCCCAAGGCACCAGAGTCATGCAGATGCAGTAAGTTATAGGTGACTACAGGCAGTTAAGAAAAGAAAGAAGTGATCAGTGAAACTGGAGACTACGCAATGAAATGGATATACTTTCTGTTTCAACTCCAGTCGTGGCTTAGTTCAGCAACCACCCCGTCTGCCTAACAATCATAGCCCGTATGAACTGTAGAATTACTGGTATTTTTGTAGGATTAGAGTGCCAAACCACCCAGCAGCCAGCACAGTCCTATGGTGCGAGGCATGCAAAGATCAAATGGTGATGAATAGCCTCTACCTCAGCTTTTTTACTGTCTACAGTGGGACAGAGATGAACAAAGGGAGTAAAGCTTATAAGCAGAAATATTTAGGTACCTCAGTCCCATTGAAATCAGTAGGGAATTTTTTTCAGTACTTTAGTGACTTGGATCTTCTGGTTTTTATTATAGTTCTCACTCTCAGCCATGACCTGTAGATGTATGGCTGGCATCTGAATTTTAACTGCACTTAGCCAATCTGGACCAGCTGTGTGATGTAGCTATACTTGGTTTGGAACCAGAGCCAATGATGTTGATGTCCATCTGTCAAATTTATAGGGACTGCTGGACATTAAGGATGTTTTCTCCCTAGTGCCTGCCTGTCTCTGTCAGATATCAATGCAATGTAAAAAAGTAGTGGGGTTGTGAAAGGCTGAAAAAAATAAAATGTGGGAAACTTAAGTGCTAATAAATATCCTACTGTAATTAGGAATAAATGAAACCTTCTTTCTCAAGAGAGATGCTTTCTGTAAGTAGCTCTGGTGATGTACTCCAGGCACCTCCTGCTTCAGCTGCTCTCTTGTCTTTCTGCTAGATGCATGTTATGGAGAATATGATGTTACGTACTTTACTTTATTGACATAAACCAAGGGCAATATGTGAATTTCTTTAACTCTGAACCACTTGCCAGAGAGGGATCTACAGGCCCCACGGGGCTGGCACAGTCTCCTTAATTAATACCCCTGTTCACCCTGGGCCAAATTGCTCATTTGTCTCTCTCTCTTCCCAGCACAGTCAAGGGACCACTCCATGGGACATTTGTCATAAGGCATCTGAAGCTCATCCCCATATTTTCTGGATATGTTAATAACAAATCAAGTATTCAGGATTGTAGGTAATTTATTTGCAAACCCCTGGGAAACTTTTTCATCCCTGCTGCACCCTGACAGTGCCACAGTGCCACTTTACCAGCAGCTTCAACTCGCTGGCAGGGGCACATGTGGGTAGTTCCATGTGTCCCATAGCTAGCCATAGGCAGAAAGTTAATTGTGTTCTCTATGATTTCTGTGTGCTCTGAGGAGCAGTTATATGTCACATGGGCCCCTCTGGCAGAAGAGTCCACACCAAGTATTCTCTGAATGTTGCAAAGAAACCATAAAATTCTACTGCAGGAAATCCCATGCTCCTTTGGCTTGAATGCTTAGCAGCTATTCAGGGTTTTTCTGTGTCATGTTTCTTTTGGGAGGAGGAGCTGATAGAGTCATGCAGAGCCTTTGTGCAATCTGATTTATTTGCCAGAAGTGTGAGCCAGGTCTCCTTGCTCCACAAAATAAATAAAAAATAAAAGTAAGCAGAAGGTGGTTTCCTTGCTGAGAAATCCAAACGTGCCAGAAGCTTTTTGCCTGATTTTTTCCTGATTCAAAGTTTTTCCAAACTCTGGCCTTTTTTTGGCCTTCTCTCTCACAGCTCTCTGCTCCCAGAGTCGTGGTTGGTCCAACAGAAATCTTTTCATCCCATGTAGCTTAGTTGCTCTCAGCCACTGCTGTAATGATTGGTACCTTTGGCAGGGACTTCAGTTGTCTCAGTTACCTCTGTTCCAAGGAACATTTTGTGTTCCTTCCATTAAATCCCAGAGCTTTTTCCAGAAGATACACTTTTGTCAGTACAAGAGTGATTGAAGGGTAGTCTTATGCTATATGTTAGAAAGGAACCAAATTAGATCATTGCAGTTTCTTTAGGTCCTGTAATCTATGAATACATCCCTCAGGCTGATATTTTGATGGGAGCTTTAAAATCTTGCAAACAACCAGTGAAGTCAAGGAAGCAAATTCAGTTTCCAGGAGATTGGATCAAGCTTCAGGGTGGTTTTTTTTTGTTTGGTTTCATTTTTTTAAAAAAACCTAAAAATATTCTCCTTCACTGTGAATCCCCGTCAGTCTGGGCTTATCTGTAAATATTCAGAATGATCACTGGCCACACAGGCCATCCTATGATGCTTAACAATATGAATGGTTGCATGGCTTCCATAGGTCATTCTTTTCTGTCTCAGTGCTCCTGACTGTTCACTGTTTCTTTCACCTGTGTGTCTGGTGTTGCAGTACACACATGCAATCAGACAAAAATTCACATTGAAAGAGATATTCAGCTCCAGCCTCTGACTGACTGACTGTGTTAAGAGCATAGCCAGCTCAGTCAGCTTCCTCAGTGCCCTGTTCAGCTCAGTTTTCAACATCTCCAAAGAAGAATACAGGATCTTACAGGAAAGCTGAGCCAGCCTCTGTATCTCTTTAAGATAAGCAGTTCCCTTTCCCAGCAACCCGACCACTGTGCCCACCCTGTTGTGGCTGGACCTCTGAACGGCATCAGGCTGCGTCAGCACCCTGTGGGGTGTTCCTGTCTCCCTTGGGTGAGCAGTCCTAACCAATGCTCACTGTAGTTCCTGAAGCCTGCACCTCTCCTGCTGCACTAGCACATATTTGGTGAAGGGGTTTGAATCTGCCTCTTCTGTCTATGCAAACTCAGAAGTCTGAATTCTCTTGCCCATTTGAGGAAATCAAAACAGACCACAATCATCCTGTGGAATCCTCAGCCGTTAACACGGGCGTCCTGGTCCCAGCTGGAACAGAATTCATTTTTTCATAGCCACTGGTGCAGTGCTGTGTTTTGGTTGCAGCAGGAGGGTAAAGTTGATAACACACTGATGTTTTGGTTGTTGCTAGGCAGTGCTTACCCTGAGTCAAAGACTTTTCAGTGTCTCATGCTCTGCTTTTGAGGAAGTGCACACAAAGCTGGGAGAGAGCATGGCTGGGACTGCTGACCTGAACTGGCCAAAGGGATATTCCATGGAACATCGTGCCCGATATATAAACTGGGGAGAGGTGGCTGAGAGGGGCTGACCACTACTAAGTGACAGTGGTGAGCACTTGTACTGTGCATCACTTGTTTCTCTTACATTTTAATCCCTTTCTCTCTCCTTTTCCTTACGGTATTATTAATATTATCATTATTATTATTACTATTATTATATTTCAATTCTTACACTGTTGTTATCTCAACGCATGTGTTTTACTTTTTTTTCTGATTTCCTCATCCCAGCAGGGTGAGGCAGAGGGGAGTGACTGAGTGAGTGCTGTGAGGTACATAGCTGCTGGCTGGGGTTAAATCACAGTAGTGGGGAACATCATTTTCTTGCAGATGAACAGGCAGAACAGCCTTGCTCATGGTTTAATAAGGCCAAGTGCTGGGTCCTGCACTTCAATTACAACAAACCCATGCAGCTCTACAGGCGTGGGGAGGACTGGTTCAACAGCTGTTCAGCAGAAGGGGACAGGGTTGACAGTAGCTGGACATGAGCCAGCCTGTGCCCAGGTGGACAAGAAGGCCAAAGCATCCTGGCCTGTATCAAGAGTAGTGGGGCCAGCAGGACCAGGGCAGGGATTGTCTCCCTTTACTTGGTACTGGTGAGGCTGTACCTGGAGTGTTCTGTTCAGTTCTGGATCCCTCACTTCAGAAAGGACTTTGAGGTGCTGGAGCAGGTCCAGTGAAGGACAACAAGGCTCACAAAAGGACTAGAAAACATATCTTATGAGGAACAGCTGAAGGAACTGTGTTTGTTCAGTCTTGAGAAGAGGAGGTTCAGGGAGGCCCCATCGCTCTCCACAACTGCCTGAAAGGAGGGTGTAGTGAGGTGGGGGTCAGTCTGTTCTCACGTGCCTGCAGTGAGAGGACAAGAAGAGATGGCCTTAAGCTGAGATAGGGTAGATGCAGATTAGATACTAGAAAAATTATTTTCACTGTTAGGGTGGTCAGACACTGGAGTAGGTTGCCCAGAGAGGTGGTGGAAGGACCACTGTGGAGGTGTTTAAGGGGCATCTGGAGCTGGGTGATTTGGTTTAGTGGTTTAAGGGTTACAGTGGCAGTGCTGGGTGGACAGTTGGGTTGGGTGATCTTGAAGGTCTCTTCCAAGTTTAACTTTCAATGATTCTGCATCCTGCTCTGGGAAGTCTGCACAGAGCTGTCCCTCACACAGCTGGAGAGGAGCAGTAGCAGCCTGGCAGAGCCAACAAGATATTTGAAAACCAGGTACAAATGTTATTAACATGAACTGCAGAACCCCACCAATAACTCTGAAGTTGAGCCACAACACCATAAACACAGGATATGCAGTAGTAACAAGCCAGATGGAGTGAACAATCCAAGGCCTCTCCAGGAGGCCGTGTGCCTGAGCCAGTTCAGGTGAACCACTTGGGCTGGCTGGTGTGTGGGAAAGAACCACTTTTTGGAGGTTTGTTTGCTGGTGCTGATCAGAGCTGCAGCCTGGCAGCCTTGTTCCTCTCTAGAGCAGCTGGTTAGTTGGGCTCCTGCAGCTCTCACCAAGCTGAGGGCGCTTCCCCACATGGGTGGCTTTTTTGGGTTATGTGGTGCAGAATCAGGGAGAGAAGCATAGCTTTTGCCAATGGAATGTGGAAGTCAGAGGAAGGGATGTGATTTGCAAGTGTCGGGTGGAAGATATCATCAGGTGGGGACAATTCCTCCATCCCAAAAAATTTGTGAGAATTTTGACATTTTTTCTCATCCTGTGTCATAACACAAAGACATTCTGACTACTTCTTTGTTACAAAGGGACAAGCAAAATAGAAGTTTGTGTTTTGTTTAAATGCCTTTGGGATACATTATTTTTATCTGTTATTTTTCTAATTATCTTCCATTATAAGTTTTGCAAATTTCATTTGAAGCTGGAAACTGGGCTTAAAATTTTATCATGGAAAATAAAATCAGATAGATTTTTTTAATAAATAAAAAAATTCAAATAATTAAAAAAAACCTTAATGGTCTCCTCCCCAAAAGGTTTTAAATTTACAATTTGTCAATTTTTAGTGCTAAAAGGTTTTATATAAGAGGTTCCAACAGATTGGATACCCTTTCATTTTACCTTAATCCCTTTAGGACCTTGCCCATGATGCAAAAATGATTGTGCCTCTTTTCCTGCAGATGTTAAAACACCTATGGAGGTCCTTTGGAAAAGGGAAAGGAACTATTTATGCTTTGTGAGCTGGAAAATATAACTGATAGCAAGTAATAGAAAATTACCTCTTGGAAAACACAAATGCCATAAAAAGACCTGTTCCCCTTAAAGCCAAAAAATTATTTCCTCTTTCAGAATTAGAGGAACTCAAATAAAAGGCAAGCAAAATCTAAACATTTGCAACACTTTCTGCCTCTCTAAACATATTTATTTTAAAATCAAAAGCCAGCCAAGGTGTTTCTGAGATACCACATACAAAAACACCTCAACAGGCCAAGATTTAGTGAAAGCAAAAAATGTCATTTTTTTTCAGGATCTATTCTGACTAATGCCCTAAGTAATAAATCTCATCTCAAATTTAATTAAGTAGACAATTTGTTTAACAGAGAACTGCACATATTCAGTAGGCTTAACACCATTACTGGCCAGCTGATGAGCTCAGGGGCTCCAGCTCCAGCATGTGGTGAAAAGCTTGTCCCTTTAGTGTCACAGATCCTTCTGCTACCACAGAAAATAGATTATATCTTCTGGGTGCTGGGGCAGAGCTGGCAAAATTCTGAGAGACCAGGGCAAGACCTTTGAAAGAATTCAGCTACCTGGAGCTCTTACTGGGAGAAGCTGGCCATAATTACAAACAAAAAAAACCAAACATGCTGGGTAAGCCCAGATTCTCAGAAATGTATTGAACTTCCTAAATGCAGGTGAAGCGTACTGGCAGGCAGGTGCCAGTGGGTGAGCAAAGCTCAGCTCCCGTAAGGCTGTGCTTGCTCCTGGTTGTGCTGGAGAACCACAGCGCTGGCTGCCAGCCTGTCTGCTCCTGTCTCGTGATCACCAGGCCAAGTGTGAGGCTGCAGGGAGTCTCTCCATCTTGGCCAGTGAACCACCTGAAGCGAGCCCGGGTATTTCAGTCACTTGTGATCATTTCTCCATTCCCAGGGACATTGTTTTGGAAAACTCAGCCATGATCCTAAAAGTTGAGGTATGCTGAAAATCCTGGCCGCAGGGAAGAAGAAAGCCTATATTTCTATTCACTGCTTGTTTTGAAAGGACTCAGTCCAAAACACAGAGAAAACTAGAGTGATTCCCATTGATTTAGGAGGCTTTGAGTGAAACCCAAAGTGTTTAATATTAAACTCCTCAGAAGGATGAGCTAGTGAAACTGGTGAAGAGTTCTCAGGCAACAGGCTTCTTTTCCCACAGCTCCCCATGTCCAACTGTCTCTGTACTTCAGTCCTTCCTCTCTTTCTCTGCATCGTGCATGGCTCAGGCAGGTGAGAGTCAGACCATTCCTTTCTGGATCCTTGCAGATCGATCTGTTCCTTTCCTGCTCTACTTTTCACACTGGGAGATTCCCAGACTGAGATTTAACCACTCCTCTGGGGAGCCTTCCTGAGAGACATGATACTGCTTTTTGGCAGGACCCTTCTCTGATACTCTTTTCCAGACCCATCCTGTCCCCATAGCAACTCTGGGTAACAACTGAGATGCATTACATTATTTTTTCCATTCTTCTGGCACTTGATTATAAATGTAGCTGCCAGCAGGTAAATTTAAAACGTATAAAAGTCGGGCCTTCACACAGCTGGTAGCCAGCCTGCATAGTTTGCTACCACAGGAGGCCACAGAATTGAAGAAATAAAGTCTGAAAAGGATTGAAATTGGAGTTGCTTGTGGGAACCTCATCCCACTTTTCACATGGGGTTTGGTGGGCAGAGGAAGAGATCCAAAGACTTCAGCTCTCACTCTGCAAAGGACTCAGCTGTAGTGTTGTTACATGTTTCCTAACAAGAATTTTGTCAAAAATGATTCTTAGCTTCAAAGATTGTGCAAACCATCCCCATCAAGTGAGGCTGTTTATCTGCCTTAAGCCTTTGAATGGGGCACAGTTTTGAATACAAAAAGCTGGTGGCAGTGCCAGTAGTGTATGTTATTTCTTTTAAGGAGTGCCTAGGAATCCAAAGAGGCAATATTCTCCCTCATCTTGGTGATCTCCAAGTGCTTATCTATGACTTTGTGATGCTCCAGGCACTGGACTTTCAAAGTTCCTGCTCTGAACAAAGGGCGACTAGTTGATTCTAATGAAAATATTCATTTGATCCCTCTTGCCATTTCACAGCTTCATGAAGGGGTTTTTTCTTCTTATTCATTCAAGTCCCTCAATACAGGGATATGATCATTTGAGCACAGTGGTTTACTGCCAGCAGAGAAAACAATACGGGCGTGAAAATTCAGCCTGAAACAGATATCTGTGCAGGGGAAACCCTCCTTTCAGCTCCTGCCTGCAGCAATGGTGTCTTCTTGTTGTCTGAGTGAAACCACAAAAAGGAGGTTGGATCATTTTTAGATGTATTTTCCTTGGAAAACACTTTTTCTTCCCAGGCACATATGTATGCCTGACGCTATTAATAATTTTCAAAATTTCAGAAAGCTTTTAAAATCAACCAGAAGCGCAAAGAAACTTTCCCTGGGAATGTTTTTCTGCCTTCTCAGGAGTGGCTGACCTTGCACTTACCACAAGTGATAATTTGGTATAAGGTTTCTTTTCTCAGCTTGAAATACAATAGGAGCTCCTCCCAGTTCCACAGAAATACATGTACCAGCACTTAACAGACTGTCCTCAAAGACCTGGGTTCCCTCACCTACCACATGTTCTCTGCCTTCTTCCTCCTGTTTCCACCCACATCTGGTCAGACAGTCTCACTGTGAGAAATGATGGTGCCATATATAAGAATATTATCATATCACCACTTACAACTCTATCTATCCCTTTCTGTGTGACTTTCTGCGTATCTTTTTTTCCCCTGCCCCTCTCTTTCCATATGTTTCTACTGTATCAGATAATCCTTGAAAAGAACCAGAACTCCCTGCAACACTCCCAAACGTATTTTAAAATAAAATAAATTTTCTCAAGAAATGTTTCTTGACTAACAATCTCGGATTTTTCCTGTCATAGGCTGTCATGACAAACCCATTTTTTCACTGAGAGCTGTTTCCTTCCTGGTGCTACAGACCAGCTCTAGTCAGCATTTGCTACCAGTTGTAACATGGAGATGCAAAACACAAATACTAACCCCTTCCAGAGGAGCAAACAACTCTGACTTGGATGATGATGGATTGCTGGAAGCTAGATCTGCTTTCAGGGCTGTCTCTGTTCGTCTCAGACCTCAGAGGGATTTTTTGACAAGGTGTGGGTGGGAAGTAGGCTGAATGTCTGTGCAAGTCAACACATCTCTGCATCACAGTGGCTTTGCAAGCACAACATGGCAGAGACTTTATTTTCACCCTCTCCATGCTCATGAGGTCAGGCCCAAATTCATTGCACCTACTGTAAATTGTTAAGTCCTGTCCTTTAAATGATGACCTTCACCATCCTTCTTCAGTTCCTGGTGAGGTGGCCTGACTGGGAAATTAAGAAGTCACTCAGGGTGACTTTGACTCCAACAATGCTTGTGTTTCTCTGGCCAACTGAGGACCCTAAGATGGCTGGATTTACGTAGGTGTTTCAGTGAGGCATTTACAGATAGGAGGAGGTGTGCAGGTCTTGGGCACTATAATATTTCCCTACCTGTCAAAGTGGCTATGAAGTTAAATATATTAGAGGATTTAAAACATTCAGCTGTCGCTTTGTTAGGGGTCTTACAAGTCATTTTATATATGCTCTTTATGTACCATAACAGAGGAAATCAATATATACACAAGATATTAAATTTTATTACTTATCAAAACTACCATAACTGGTCTTTTCCTTTAATACCTATCATTATATCTAAGTTTTAAAAGGAGTTGCTTTTTCATAGCCGAAAGAGAGGTAATAAAATTCTGCAGAGAAATATCTATTCAGTAGAAGATTCTGTCACATTAATGACCTACATTTTGAAATTAGTAATGATTTTTGCAGAGTTGAGTAGCCCACCAGGGACATTTCTATAAAGGCTATCTCATAAGAAAACAGGATGTGTCACATTTAGAGATGTTTCCTCATGAAAATTTAAGTTAGAACTGGATTTTTCCTTTGAGACAGAGCTGGAGTTGGAGACAGATTATTTATCTAGACTACAAAAGTCCAGAACATTTCCATCTTTTCAGATCCAGGATAGATTACTGCCAATCAGGAAAAGATCAGGACACACACTTTTATTCTCATTCCTTATTTTCTTCTTTATGCAGTGGTTCCTTTGCCACATCTGGGCAATCAGGGAACAAAACCCCAGAGAGCTCCAGCAGAAATAAAGAAATGTGATCATAGCCTGAACAGTGAGGTGAAAGACTCAGCCTGTGAAGAGTTTGCTGAAATGCCCTCAGCCACCAGCAATTTCGCTGAGAGATGCAGCTTTAGGGTTCCTGAAATTATTCATGAGATCAGCAAGACAACACAGGGGAAATGTAGTGTTTTCTATTAGTATTTTCTTAGTGAAATGCTGCAACTTCCAACTCTTTTATGGAGATCCTGAAAAGCTCAAATAAAAATTCTTGTGTTTGAATGCACACATTATATCTAAAAAAAAAAAAGGTAAGCAAGGAAGAGCACTACCTAATGCCTTGCAGGGAGCCTGTTTGAATTCATAAAATCATAGAATGCTTTGGGTAGGCAGGGACCTTAAAGATCATCTAGTTCCAATCCCTCTGCCATGGTCAGGGACACCTTCCACTAGACCAGGTTGTTCAGAGCCCCATCCAGCCCGGCCTTGAACATCTCCAGGAGTGTTACAGCTCAAGGCATTTAATGCTTGTGGTTGTAAATGTGTGACCCCAGATTCACTCAGAGCTTTGCATTTTGCCCAAGTCCTTTCCCGCAACAATGTGTTATATACCAAGGACTCCAGAAGGCATGAAATGTAGAAAACAATAAATTCTCATTGTTGACACAACTCTCTTTCATAGATTAAAGCAGACATTTGTTGACAAGCCTGCCACAAACAATATTTAGCAACTGCAACTCCTATTATTAAAGTTAGGAATATGTCTAGCTAACAACAATTGCATCCACTAAGATGAGAAAGCCTGTCTAGCTAACATCAATTGATTTTATTTAGACAAGGAAGCCTGTCTAGCTGACATGTCCTTAGGCAATCAACCAGGAAACGTGCTATTTCATAAAGTCTTTGTAAATGCCTCTTCACTGCTAAGCATCTATTCATGAGTGTAAGCATGAGGACACTACCTCTCTAGTGAATGTTACTTGCACAAATTACTTTTTTAAGTGATGCTACTTTCAAGTTCACAGCATCATCACTGATCCTCCATGAAAAACAGCAAGAGAGGCACTGATAACTTTTTTCATGTAAGAGTGAAACATACCGGACTGGTTTCCATCTTTTATATTAGCATGCAAGTCAGGACCCCTTTCCCTTGAAAAGGCTGGACAGAACTCTCACTCAGGCATCCACATTCTCCCAACTAGATGATGCACATGGTCCCACTGACAGCTCACTGGAGGAGGTGGCAAAAGGTTCTCTTCTCTGTCCTTTTGCATCTTTTGGTCTATGGTGGGACACGTGCAACGATACTGGCTGACATTACTTGCCTACTCCTCTCTTAACCCTTATATAGCTGTAATCAGGGCAGGGAGTTTCCCTTCACTTTTTGAAGCAAATAAAGTTATTGTTCTTTCTCCTTGGCCCCTTTCATGAAAAATAACATCCTGTTAGTCCTCTGGAGTCTGTATCCAGAGTTATTAAAACACTAGCAATAAAAGCCTCGGAAGTATCCTACAGTGATGTCAGACCTTGGGAACCAGTGGTTGTAATTGTCATACCTAGTTTTATCAACTGCAGAATATCTAACTTTTTTGAGATTAAGAATAATAAGAAATCTTAATTTTGTGCCTAGAAAAATAAGCTGGTGTTGTATACACTGAGGTGTTATCCTTTCTTGTCTCCCATTTTTAAACCTTCTTCTTTTCACTGAAATTCTCTTTGTTGAGGATAGTCTCTGGTTCAACTTTTTTCTCCGGTTAACTTGTCTTGGAACAGTGCTCTCGTGTTTTTTGCCCGTCCATTCTCTCATCTATTGCAAAATGGCTTGTAAAAGATTAGTAAAGAAAGAGAAATTGTGAATTCCAGATGTTACACTACCTTTTGTGGTTGTTCTCAGCCCCATAAATGTCCCTGCAGATCTCTTTTATTTTTGGTGAAAACCAGTAATGGCACACCCAAGACATTTGTACCATCAAACACGTCTCTCAGGCTGGCCTGTGCAACAAAGAGTACCTAAGCCCAGGTACCTGGGATATGTGGAAGCAGAGATCAAACAGTGAACCTTTCCACAAATCTTTATGCTGTGATAGAGACACAATACACCTAATGCCCACAGCAGATCTCAGAGACTCTGTAGTCTGCCTCCATTACCTGTGCAAGTCCTGTTCTCTTCCTATTATTCCTGTAAGGCTGCACTTTGCAAGTGGTGTTTTTTGGCAAGGTGTCTGGCTGAGGGAAGCACCAGGAATATCTGAAAAAATATATATTTGAAGAAAAAAAAGTAAGCAGGAAAAGCAGAAAAATTAGAGATAGAATAATAGCAGGAAACACAAGGTTTAGGGGCTATTGACAGTTCTTGTTGCTGGCTACAGACTGTTAACACCAGAGAAGCCTGGACCAGACTTCTATCCTACAAATGAACCAGAAGGAAAAAGGCACAACTGAACCCACTATCTCTCCATGGGTCAGGCATTCCCACTTTAGTTCTCAGGAGAGAAACCAGGCAAGAGCCCCTGCAGCCTGCATCACTCAGAACCATTCCTCCTCAGAAATGTGCCTCTGGTCCCCTCTGATCCCTTGGAGCTCAGTCCCTATTTAAATCCATCAGCTGGTGCTCTTACTCTTTGGCTAATTCCCAACTCCTGTGTGCTGTTGTTGCATAGCAGGCCAGCTGCTTCCCCAAGTCCTTTTGGGGACCGTGTGTGGTTCTATTTAGCAGGGAGGGTACTGGAATTCCAGTCAGGCTTGCAGAGACCTCAGTGGGAATCAGTCTCAGCTCCTAATGCATAGCAAAACTAAGCAACCAGAAGGTTGCTTCAAGGTCACTGGGCTGGTGTTCAAAAAGAAACAAGGTCAGGAGTGAAAAAGGAGGAGAGAAAGCAGTAAATATTTTTGTCTGGTGTTGATGTCAGGCTCGCCAGCCTATTCTTGTCACACCACTCCCTTTTTTCCATGCAGACACAATATTAGTTGTCTTCCCTGGTATTTCCCTGGTATTCGAAAATGTGTTAAAAATGAACACTTGCATGGCAGAGGTCACTTTAGTCAGTTCTCCTGGTACCCTGGGGTGATTCTTATTTGAGCTTTGTCTTAAAAATATTTATCTCTAGAAAATGCTGCCTAATGTTGTCTTCAGCTACTAATGGCCTGGAAAATCTGTCATCTTTTTCCTCATCTTGTGCTTTCTAAGTACAGCACAGATATTTACTGAACATACTGCAGCAGTATTGATAAAGTTACCATCTTCGTGTAGTAATAGGCTTATGTTATCTTAGAGATTTGTTTTATTACCAACACATTTAACATACTTATTGTCCCTTATCCTACCAAGCATGGATTTCTCTATAACAGCTCTAGCTTTGTTTAGGAGTGTATCTACAAGTGTGTTAATTATCATTTCCATTTCACTTGCTTTATATTGCTTTATAGCTTCTATGTCCATTTCCCACCAAATTTTAATTGATTTTTGATTGGCTACATTTTTCTTCCCCATCCATCCCTCTCAGTTTCATCTCTTTAGTCTTTATAAATCTATCTCATATATATTGTGATGATTTTGTGACTATTTTTTGTACTGATTATGCTCTCCTTAGTAAACACTAGTCCCACAGCAAACATCAGCTTCTTGATCCGTGGTAAGTCTCTATCTATTATCACAAGAACTAGTTCTGAGAGATTGCTACAAATAATTAGCAACAAAATATTAATTGAACATGTAAACCACCATCTGTGGTTTTGTTTATTTACTTCAGAAGACATTATTGCCTACAAAGGAATAAATTTGCCTTCGGGTATATGAAGTGAAAAGCCAGAGTTAATCCACCTAATCAGTTATTCACAAGTGAATTTTAAAGGTGTCATTGAGAATCATAGCTGACTGTGACAGAGGCCCTTTCCTGCAGTGCTTTTGCTGAGCTCATGGTACTAAAGCAATTATAAGTTGGGCTTCTAGCCCAGACCTACATGGGTGGGGGATGCAGACAGCAGCAAGTGACCTTACTGTGAGCCCAAGAGCTGCTGCACGGACTGCTGAATATGTAACGCGGAAACACAACTGAAATGTTTTTGCAGCAACAAGCACAGCTACTGATTGGGAATTCCCCCCTTGTACAAGTGTGGTGTTTTATTTCCTATCATGTTTGTAGCTTTAGGATGCTTTTGCCATTAAGCCTTCTGCTTTCAAGATTACAGTAGCAATGATAGATGCAGTTTCAGGCCTGCAAAAAGACTGCTAAGCCTGCTTCAGGGACTAATGCAGATAAATGGCATCCTTTCTAGGCAGACTTTATGGTCCAAAACCAGACACACAGGACATTCCCAGGTCACTTACATTTTATTGCTTCAGCTGAGATAATTCACATGATCTGTCTCTTTTATTCATCCTCCCATCCTAGAAACCACCTGTGTTCTTCATCTTCTGTTTCAAAGGCATTTACAATACAGCCAGTAGTAAGGTTAATTGAGAAAGAAACCAGATAAGGGACAGATGTATATTTAATTGAAAATAAAAAGGCTGCCTGTTTGTTAGTTATAAACCAGTGAATTCACAGCCTTAAGCACATAACTCTGGTCCACCTATATACTCAGTGGTTATAACAATAACTTGGCATTTCCATAGCCCTTCTGATTGCTCCATCTTCATGCTAAGTTCCTCAAGTTGTTTCACAAGCAGAGTTGTGAGATACAAAATATTTAATTGCCCAAGCTCAAGGAGGCAGCATTGTCCACAATAAACCTGCTTTACACTTAGGCACTAGGCTTCATCCAGCACACAATACAGTTGGCTGCCACCATGAGCCAGTTAAGTTCATTCCCTTGCCCTGACTTGTGAGAGTCCCTGTAGGGACAGGGCCATCAGTGTTTCTGCCTCTCACATCCAGGCTTTTGGTGTTGGATGGCTCTAGGTGATGCTGTTGGGCAGGATGCCTGTGAGATATCTCAAGAGGTGCCAAAAAGCAACTGAGAGCGATAATGAGCTTGAGACTGGAGGTGGGAGTGGCCAACATAAAATTCAGGGAATATTGGGTGTGAGAGGTAGGTTTTGCAGGAGACAGAAGCCTGGAAGAGGAAAAGGGTTTTGTTAGAGGAGGGGAAGTAAGATTGAGGTACTGGGTATGGGAGGAGATTGGGATTACAGTGGATGTCCTGTGATGGAAGGGAAGCAAATAGGAGCTATAAGGTATGAGAAGTGTAAGGGTGTCAGTCCACGTCAGATTATCTGCTCCTCATACATCTGAACTCAATTAAGTGTGTGGTCTGACCACTTATTCTCACTGGCTGCAACATCAACCCAGCAGCTGCTGAGACAAAGCTGCTGCCTGTGGCTGGACTGGACATGGAGGTTTCGTGCCTCCCACCATTAGCAAAACAGTCAACTCCCATGCACATATTTGTGGCAAGTGCTTTAATTCCTCACAGCCCTCAATATCCTGCCTGTACCACCTTTTCAGAGGTGCTTATGAGACAAGGGTCACAGGGCTGCAGAAACACAGCTATACAGCATAGGGTAGGAGAGGTAAGTATGGGAACTTTATAGTCAAGGAAGATTTTTTTTTTTTTGTAGCAAAGCAGTATATTCATCCCAATAACTTGGAGTGAATCCAAATGTCATTTTCAGACATTCTGGTATGACTGTGGGCAAACAATCTAGCATTTCTGGTCCAAGTTTAGCAAGGAACTTAAGCCAGGATTGTTATTAAGCATATAGCAATGGGAAAAACATAAAATATTACACATGTACTTCCAGACATATAAAGAAAACTATTTTTAGGAGAAATTGTTATAGCTATTTTCTGTGGATGCAGAACATCTAGGAAAAATTCTATCTGGACTTTCTGTGACTGGAAACAGCCTTCAGTCCAAGGTCGAAACTTTCATTGATTCTTTTCAGCTTAATGCCAAAATGTCCAACTCATATCAGCTTTTGCAGTATGCCTTGGTTGTGCTTTTGCTGCTTGACAAAAAGGGGGCTCTTTGATCACTGAGTAGCTCCTGTTCTTCAGATGTGGCCCTTCCAAACTCCAGTAGGATTCTATGAAACTCAGCCTAGGAAGAGTGATGAGCAAAAAGCACCGAGGAAGCTGGCAGAAATCAATCCCCACAGTAAGTTAAGTATTCAATTAAATATTTGTGTTTAATGTAAAAAAGCAAACAAACCCACACAACAACAACAACAACAACAACAAAAAACCCTCAGACAAAAATAATTTTAAAAAAATAACCAAAAAACCCACAAAATAATTTTTTCCCAAAAAGAAATTTTGCTGAAACAATCTTTGTGAAAACCTGATAAGTTGCCTCTTCCTCTCACTTCACCTCCAAAGCAAACTTTTCCTTGAGTGCATATATTTCTGCCTCCTGCTAATGACTTGGCAAGCAGTGAAATGTGGCCACTGCCCCCTAATGCCTGGCTTGGGGGACAAAGAGGCGTCTCCATTGCTGGTAAAGTGGCACCTGTTTGGTGTGAATAGGCAGAGGCCCTGAGCCAGCTTACACCAGTATAATTAAGGCAGTGCAAGCCCTTATCCCTGGCTTTACACAGACAGAAGAGTAATTCAAATTTAATTTATTATTGTAAATTCAGAGGAGAAAACTCTAGGAGAAAAAGGTTTCTCTTTATATGTTCATTTGTTTCTATATTAGTTGGGGGGGGATTTTGTGGGGTTTTTTTATTTAACTATTTTGGCTAAAAAAAAATTGTACCTTCTCCAATTCCAGTTGCTCCACTTTTACTAAAAATTGTAAAAAAGGTGTGCACAATCTTTCCATCTTTGCTCATAACTTGCTTTTATCTTGATTAAATTTTGTCTTTGAGTCCAAGGCCTATATTATACATTATTACAGCAACTAGCATAGCATATCAAACATGGATTTCAAACCTCATGATAATACATATGTTAGACTGAAATAATGGGATTCATGGCTTACACTCACTGAGTCACTGCTTTCGACTGCACAGATTATAATTGTTTCACCTTTGCTGTTTTGCCTGGGCACTTGAGGCTTCACATAACCATGCTTTGAAGTTCTTCTTCCAAGTTCACAATTTACTGTTTGAAATGCCTGATGTAATGCTATCTAATCCTTTCCAGGGCTTCAGGGAAGACAAGCTTTCAATTTGGTGAAAAATGTATTTCTGTAAGGTTATTAGAATAAAATGAAATAAAAACCAGTTGTGGAGTGATCATCACATGGCAGCTTACTATGGGTTTCTTTTTGAATGAAGCAGAGACCAGCTCCTGCCCTGCTCAAAGCAATAGCAGGGTTGCTGTCAACCTCCATAAGCTCCAGATCAAACTACAGCTTCCATTCAGGACATTTTTTTATTTGTTTTTAATAAGGTTGATATTCAGGAAGAGGTCAAATGTAAAACATAGGACCTGTTTTATAGGATACTTGAGTCCCTCTTTTTTTAAGTGGCCATATAGATTAGAAGCCATACGTGGAAGACCTGAATAATCTTACACGTGGTAGCAATCACTAGTCTGCATTATGCACTCCCTTCCTAATATCATATGTGAGCAGATGGGGTCTTTCCTCCAAGGGTGCTCTTTATTCATGTTCTTGAATTGAAGTTATCACTGTGATCTTAAACCACTTTTATTAGAGAGTCTGTTTTTAATCAAGAGGAAAAGGGGATTTGCAGTGAAGAAAAAAACACTGGTGGATAAAATGAACCACCACAGAGATAAAAATAAACGAAGAGGAATTTCCTCAATGCCCTATTTCATCTTCCTTTTTATTTTTTATTAAATAAAACATACAATATAATTTAACATAATATTGTTTTTATAAGCACTGTCATTAAAACAGCTTCTTGTTTTGAACTAAAAGACACAGTTTAGTGTCTTTCTTTCTTTCTTTCTTTCTTTCTTTCTTTCTTTCTTTCTTTCTTTCTTTCTTTCTTTCTTTCTTTCTTTCTTTCTTTCTTTCTTTCTTTTCTTTCCTTCTTTCCTTCTTTCTTTCCCTTTCTCTTTTGTTTCTTTTTGTATTGTTTATATTCCATACATAATCAGACAGGAAATAAGAGGAGAAAATTTAATCTCATGCAACTGTCCTAACAAGTTAAGGCAAGAGAGTGTTTTGATGCTTCATTTTCTTGGTTCTCCTGTACATGACTTCAAAATGGTGCCAGTAAATCTAAGAAGTAAACTCCATGCTAATTTTAATTGTCCCATCTTTGAAAAATAAAGGTTGATGCAATTATCAAACAACGGCAATGGTAATAACATTTTCTGACAGTGGGAGTTCATGGAGAATCCAGCTGAGAGCTGGACATGAGAAACGCACAGCTCAGGGGAAGTGCCTGAAGATTGATTACAAGCTCTGTGTAAATTCAGTGGGGTGCTAGGAGATATTTTGCCATTGCAGCCACCTTCTCTGTTCTTCTGCCCACAGTTACCAGGCCAGAGGACAGGAAGGGTGTCTCCTTTCACCCACCCCAGAGCTGGAGCTCTAATACATACCCAAGGGACAATTATGCCAATGAGCCCAGCTGCAGTGACACGCTGGCCATGCTGTTGTCTCAGATGCAGGACCCTCCTCTCTTGCAAAACCCTGAAATCTGCCCATCAGGATTCATTAGGAATAGCTAGGCAGAGCTGGAAGGATTAGATTAGACTGCACCACCTCGAGCTGGCTGAGCCCAGATTAGGTTTCTGGTGTTGACATGCAGGCACAGCAGATGAAACACCAGTAGTGGAGGTGGTTTGGTCTCCAGCTGCCTCCCTGAGTCCCTCACTCTTGTCTGTTGTCACCTTCTGTGGCAAGAATAGGCAAATCACAGGTAGAAGTAAATGCCTGTAGTTCACTGAACTAGAAAGTCAAATAGAATTTGCAAGTGGGCTGGGCCAGTACACCATGCTCACATCATTTAGGAGCAACTTGATGCCGAGTTCAGGCTTGCAGGCTGCAGTGGCAGTGGGAGAGGGGGAAAGCTACCACAGCTGGGAGTGAGAGCTGCTCCTCCAGGATGGGTTGTATCCTACTGCAGTTGTAAATCAATATCCTTAAACACTTTCTTTAGGATAAATTTTCTGTGAACCTAGAAGCTGTATTTTAAGCAATCTAAGTTAAAGCACAGGCAGAACGTAAACTGAGCCATTTTTCCAAGTTCACCCCACACCAGCTTGACTTGAGCCTGACATTTAAATTCTTACAGTCTTTACAGATCTTACAACTGGATGCAAATACATTCGATTGAGTTTGAGTGAAATGTTGGGGCCAGCTGGAGTGGACCAAACCAATAGAATCTTTTTAAAAACAGCCTAAATCACATAACATCCTCTCCAGGGAAAGTGCACAAACATGGTAGCAGCAATGATTAAAAAAAAAGAATACTGAAAAACTCCTTGTTAGTACACTGGGAACCACAGAGGTGGTGAACTCCCAAGAGATTTGGGTGGCCTGTCTGCAGTACATATATCTTATGCTTCAAAGAACCATTTCCCCTACACTTAAATTACAGCCTTTCCTACATGCATGAGCTCAAAAGGCCAGAGGAACCAGTTCTGAGTTAGCTCAGCTTTTCCAGGGAAAAAGGTCACCCTATTGCAGTAAATCCACCTCTTCCAGCTTCATGCTGGGAAGTTGCAGATTTTGGGAATGGGGATAGAAAGCTGTGTAAATTATTTCATCACCCACCATCGAAAAGAGAGTGAAACAGACTGAACTGTTCCCAAAAAAAGAATTGTATCAAGTTTGTCAGGTTTTAAAGTTATTTTGTTAACTTGTATGTACTTTTAAAAAGCTTTATTAAAATTTTGACTGTAAACATCAACCTCTTCTCCACTAACTTACAAAGACTGGCTTTCCAGTAACTTAAATTCTTTTACAAAAACCAGGAAATCTTTGATGAAAACCTCTTTTATATTATTAGCACGAGTTCAATAAAAGGCTGAATGTCCCACTTGCATGAACCACATCTCGTGAGTCCGTCTATAATGTTGAATATCCTTCTGGATAAACAGACCTCAACATTTTATTTTTTCTAAACAAACATAGTGCCTCACTATTTTTGTTTGAATAGTTGGAGTAAAAATTAATAACGACTTGAATTTTCATCTGCCACAATGCAGCAACATTTCTGAGCTACATTTAGAAATAATTCTTGCGCTTCTTTTGGCATCCATATTTCAGCTGGAAGTCAAAGAAAGTCAAAGATAGAAGCAGAAATACCGTGAGAAAAAAAATAAAGCCATAGTATTCCAATACAGGAGGTAAGGGAACTGACTGTGATGAGATTAACTGCCAGGCCTGTGTGCCAAAAACTTAAAGGTCTCCCATCGTTATCTTGCAGTCTCCCTTACGCAGATCCCTGGACCAGATCCTCAGATGATATCAGCTGGTGGGTGCAGTCACATTCATGCGAGTAGCATTACAGTGATTAAAGCTAGATGATAATCAGTCTCGCTGGTTTCAATGAGTTTTATTATTCATTTGATTGAAAGGTATTTTCCAATTGTTGTGAAGCAGGGAAATGTGTTTCGAATTCATCATTTTTAAGCCTCACACACATTGTTTGGCAAACAAGGATTGTTTAGGTTGTCTGGGACTCCTTCATTGCATCCTCCCAAATGTGAGATTTCCCTCTGTTCTCCAATGGACCATTCTGGTGCAGTCAAACACACAGTGGCCTGCTTTGCAAAGCAATAAGCCTTCTTTAGAATGAGGTCTTTTGGTTTCATCTGTAATCTTTATGGAAAAACTGGACATTACAGTAGAAGGATTATGCTAAATTGCTTTCTGCTACTAGAAAGAAGAGATGGACAAAGCAGTAGCGCAAGGCATGGAATGAGCATTCTGAAATAAGCACTTAGTCACTGAATTCAGTACTAAGAAATTAACCTAAACTATTTCAATTTACATATGTTTGTAATTTGCATCCCGGCTTTACACCTTACAGAGACTCCCTTGTTTGCTGTTACTGTAGTAAATGTTTGTTCACAGGCTGCTTAAAATCAAGCAGGGAGGTCAAGTTGGGACCAAATCCAAGGCTGACTGCCTTACTCTGTCTGCCTGCCCTGTGTGAATATACTCCTAGGGCTCGGCACTGTTCTGTGCTTCAGTGGTGCAAAACTGATTCCAAAGCCTGTTACTGCAGTACAGGGGTTCCCCAGTTATGTTGGGATCTATGAATCAAACCAGAGGCTTTCATGTGAATATTTTCTCCTGCTACCACTCCTTTTCTGTGCTGAATTGGTCTCTGGAGGAGACTCTGGCTTGCTTTCTCACTATTACTCTATAAATGTTTTGCACAGGATGTGTCATCTTTCCTAGGATACATAAATTGATATCACCTTCAGATGACCATACCCAATAAAGAAATTTGGGGGTCTATAAGTTAGAAGAGGTAAACTTCATGTGCATGGCTTTTGGACTGGTATTTAGAACTTATTCCTAATCTTTCTGTATTATACATTAGCCAGTCTCCTGCCCCTTTCTTCACTCATTCTTCTGCATCAGGTGACTTTGCAGATTGATATGGCTTTCCTATGAATTTTTAGTTTTCCATTTGGCACAGAGTAAACTTCAGAAGGAAAATCTCCATGGCAGGATGAAGAATACCAAGGCTGAGCCCATCAGCACTATCCAGTTCTGTCCCAGGGAAAGGAAGGATTCAATGAGGGGCAATGAAAATCATAGGGACCTTTAAGATCATCAAGTCCTACCATTAACTCAGCACTGCCAAGTCCACTCGTAAACCATCCCAAGTAACACATCTGTATTGCTTTTAAATACCTCCAGGGATGGTGTCTCCATCACTTCTCTGGGAAGCCTGGTCAAATGATTGACAACCATTTTGGTCAAGAAATGTTTCTTAACATCCAACCTAAACCTTCACTGGTGCACCTTGAGACTGTTTCTTCTTGTTCCATTGCTTTTTATCTGAGAGAACCAATCCTCACCTGGCTACAGCCTCCTTTCAGGGAGTTGCAGAGTGAGAAAGTTTCCCCTGAGCCTCCTTTTCCCCAGGCTAAGCACCCCTACCTCCCTCAGCTGCTCCTAATCAGACTTGTGCTCGAGACCCTTCACCAACTTTGTTGCCTTCCACTGGATCACCACCTCAGGGTCCTTTTCTCAGTGAGGGGCCCAGAACTGGACACAGCACTCGAGGTGTGGCCTCACCAAGGCCCAGAGAGACAATCCCTGCCCTGGTCCTGCTGGCCACACTGTTTCTGATGAAGGCCAGGATGCCATTGGCCTTCTTGGCCCCCTGGGCACAGGCTGGCTTATGTTCAAATGCTGTTGACCATCACCCCCAGGGCCTTTTCCATGGGCAGCTTTCCAGCCACTGTTCCCCAGCCTGCAGTGCTGCAGGGGGTTGTTGTGCCCCAAGTGCAGGACCTGACATTTGGCCTTGTTGAACCTCACACCATTGCACTTGGGCCATTGATCCAGTCTGTCCAGATCCCTCTGCAGAGCCCTCCTACCCTCCAGCAGATCAACACTGCCACCCAATCTGGTGTCATCTATAAAACTTACTGAGGGTGCCCTTGATCCCCTCGTCCAGATCATTGACAGAGATATTAAGTGGGATTGGTCCCAGAACTGAGCCCTGGGGGACACCACTTGTGACCAGTTGCCAACTGGATTTAACTCCATTCACTACTACTCTCCAGACCTTACCATCCAGCCAGGCAAAAGTGGACCCACTCAAGACATGGGCTGCCAGCTTCTCAGGAAAATGTTGTGGGAAGTGGTGTCAAAGGCTTTGGTGACTAAAGTCCAGATAAGCAACATGAACAACTTTCATTTATCCACAAAACGAGTCACCTTGTCATTCAAGGAGATGTCATTGGTCAAGCAGGACCTACCTTTCATAAACCTGTGGTGACTGGGCCCTTTCCCCTGATTGTCCTGTATGTGCCATGTGATGGTACTCAAGACCTTCCCTGACACCGAGGTCAGGTTGAAGGTCTGTACCTCCCCCTGTACCTCCCCAGATCTTCCTGCCTACACTTCTTGTAAATTAGTGTTTTGTTCACTTCTCGTCAGCTGGGACCTCTCCAGTTAGCCAGGGCTGCTGGTAAATGATTGAAAGGGCTTGGCCAGCTCTTGTACCAGCTCCCTCAGTGCCCTTGGGTGTACTCGATGGGTGTGCTTGTCTGGGCCCATGGACTTCACAGTGGGTGCAAAAGTCCATGACTTTTTGTGGGGGGATACCATTGCTGCCTGGACAAGTTGTCAGGTCTTCAGCACTCTTCCTATGCACTTTCTGGGCCAACTGCCGAGCAGATTGTCTCCCTGTTGGCATCGCTGTGGATCACCAGGGCTGCCTAAGTGTTTCTTTTATAGGCAGGAGGGCATTTGGCCACCTCTGCTTCTAACCCCACCCAGGTCCCACTATCTGCTGTCGTGTGACCTGCAGGCTTCCAGGGGCTTTCTTGGCTCCCCCTGAGGTTCTCCCAGTTTGGGAAACCTCCCCAAGCACCACACTAGAGCACTCTGCAGTGGATCACACCAGCATGGGAGCCACTCACCTCACAAGAGAGTGCTGGTTCCAGTTACACCATGATTAAATCTCCTGCTGTTTCTCCTGGAACCACCCAGGTTGACTGTGTGCAGGTATCTGTAGGGCCAGGAGGCCTGGCTGCAGCTTTCCAGCTGACATGAGATGATGTTTTCTGTGCACTTGCCCATCTTGCTTTGTGGTCATAGCACATGATTTTCCTCAGTTCTCCTTTCAGCCTGGGGCTCCCTCTGCCCTTTGGACTGGCAGGATGTTGCACAGTATCAGCAATGAGCAGCTACAGAGATAGCACATGATGTTGTCTGGGGTGCCAGGGTCATGCAAGTGTGTCCCCAGTGTCTGACAGCTGCAGGGGCCCATTGCAAGCTGTTAGTGCACTTCAGAACAGAGGAATATTTACCCATGAAAAAAATAATAGTGTTTTATAGAAATGGCACGATGTTTCTCAGTGAGGGTCATGAACCCCTTGAAGGTCACAAGAGCATTCAAAAGGGTCATGAAATTTTAGACAGCAGAAATCAGCAGCAGCTCAGTTCCTTCAGAGAGGCAAAGTGAGAATCGGCTGTAAGTATTGGCTGTCAGTGCTTGCAATAGCAAGGGAATTGCTAATTACACACCTTTAATTGCTATCAGCACTCAGTCCTAGCCGGAACAGGGAGGAGAGGACAAGCATTTGACTCTCCTTCTTGCTCTCTCAACCTGAAAGAAGGGAGCTGCAGTGGATTTGGGAAAGAGACAGTCACATGGAGAAAGATGAACCAAAAGGAAAATGTGCTTTGTAAATGTTTGAGAAACCCTAGTAGAGTATAGTGTTTCTGTGTTAGAGGAGGATAAGGGAAACAGTGCCTCTACTGCAGGGCAGAGTCTGCCCCAGGGCTTGGTGTTTGGTAACACCACCTTGTCCATAGTCTTCGACAACCTCTGCCATTTTGTTTATTGCTTTTCTGCTTCCTGCAGTGTTTCATTTCATCAGCTTAAGGGTCACTGCAGTCTTTTCACTTAATCACTGTACAAATGATTTAGCTGGCTCACTTACTTCCTTTTTTTTCTTTATTCACATACTCCTTGGACCCTGCAGAGCAAAATTCCGGTGTGAAAGGTTTAAGACTCCAGACAGTTGTGAAACTACTTTGGCAATTTAGCATCTTTAGTTGAGATTAGTCTTAAAGTTGTTATGTGACATCTGAAGACAAAAACCTGTAAATCTTTCTAAAATGCTAGGCCAATAGCTTCGATATGTAATAAATACTGAAATTCTGTAAAACATTGCAATCCGTTTTATCATCTTTTCTAAACAGAAAGAGCAAAGTCAGGAAATTCATTGCTGAGGAGTTATACTTTTCTTTGAACCTCCTTGATATTAAACATTTGGGGAGTTAAAGCAGCCAGGTTTCAATGTAAACAGGCAAATGACTGAATTAAATGTACAAAGTGAACTATTTATTTTTCCTTATGTGTTGAGTGAGCTCTTAGGATGAGATAACAACGCTTTGTAATCATTTACTGCTTTCCAGCTAGAGAAGTACAGTAAAGCCTTAATCATTTTAGTGCCACTACTTAAATGTTATCTGTCTTACCTGGTTACCCTCCTGTAGATTATAAATATTATATCCCTACCTGCCTGTCCTCTCTTAGGTCATTAACCTATACTCTCTAGGTGTATAAGGAAAAGGTTTACAAGCTCCAGATACTCACAACCACCTCATCATCAAAAAGTAACACTTTCTCATAAACGCCATTTAAATGCCTCTTTTTTCATGCTCTATTCCATTTTATTTAAATAAAACCAGCCTATTTAGACTAGATTTTAAATAACAGGCATTTTCTCTGCAAAGTTCCTTTGACTAGAATAATAGAAGGAGATGCTCCAAGAGCCATTCTGTCTCTACATCTGAGGAGGCGATGCCCTGGATTAGGTTGGAAGTTAGGAGCAGAGGGGATGCTTGGGGATGTATCTGCTTCGCCCATTACATCTGGAAATTGAAAAGAATATATGCCAATGACATTATTAGCGTGCTGCTGTTAATTTCCCTGCCTGCTTTCCCACTACTTATTACCTGTTACCGTAATTTTCTCTTCAAAAGTTTGGGTTGTATCCCCTGCTGCATCCCCTGCACAGGAAGGGCTCCCCAGTCCCCGAGTCTGTAACGCTGTCTCTTCAAAACTCACCTCTGCTGTAACACTCGGTAGCAGCTGGTGATCTGTGCTCTCTGCTGGCTCATCTGATCCGAAGTAATATCGCTATCCTTCTGCTCTGCCTCGTATGTCCGCCGCTTTTCCTTCCTTCTCACCCAGACTGAGCAGTAATTTCACTTGTTTTCATGCTGCCCAAGGCTGCAAACAGGTGTTCATACTTAGATACACCGCAAAATAGCAGCAACATCAGCAGAAGATAGAAGTGGCTCCCCCTAAGTCATGCAAGAGGACTGCTGCCCAGATGCGGAAAGAGCTTGGATCTTTTGTCTTGGTTATTGCTGTAACCACACACTCCTCCTTCCTAGCAACCCTCTCCAAAACATCCTGACATCAATTAACCTTTTCATTGCGTTGAGCCTCTGCTTTTGTCTTTATGGCAATGGAAACCTCTGTAATACCAATGGTCCTAAATGAATGTCCAAAGGATAGCAAAGTTGTTTATTTTAAGGGTTCAGATCTGGGAAGGCTGAATGAAATAAGTAGTAAGGACAAATTCATGTATCAGAAACTGTACTTTGTATGTAGAGAGTGGAAGGATATTACTGAGAGTGTGCAGCTGAGGAAAGAAACCCTCTGAGCGGCTGCCTGGTACCTGGGCTGAGACTTTCAGGCTGGGATGTGCAGTCACTGACTCACCTGGAAGATGAGATTTGCAAAAAGGGGCTGTTGCCAAGGCAAACACCACCTTGTATCTATCGGCTGGACACTCTCACTTTGTCTGGGCTTTGTCATTGTCCAGCCCTAGGGATTCAGGGCTCAGAGGTACTGACAACCAGGTGAGCCATTTTGAAAGTGTTTCTGGCCAGACTGGTGACAAAGTGTGACAAATACGTATGCTTATCCATGGAATAATTACAACCAGCATGTCACACAGCAGAGAGGAGGCTGCAGCTTGTTCTTGCAAAGGTATCTGGGAGGTGTTGGTGTGGACTCCAAGGACAGCAGTAGCGAAGCTGCCTATGTCACCTCAGCTGTAAGAGAGCTCCCTGCCACACCCCTCCCTTGCTGCTGCCACACACCCTTCTGCCGTCCTCCACAAAGACGGAGGTTTTCTGGAGGAGGCCAAGATCCACTTAACCGATTACGTCAGCTCCTCTCAGTGAGCACATATGCTTCCACTTCAGGGCCTTGTTCCATTTGCTTCTCATCTCTGTAAAAAGGGGTTTCCTTGAAAACCATTCTTCCAAGGGTACTGCCTATGTTTTTCTCATTACAAATAATATTTTCCTATCCTTTCTCACAGGAATGTTTTCATTGTTCCCTGTTGTTCTCTCTCTGTACCATTTGGTAATAAAATAATTGGTAACTATTCTTAGTAGCTAAACTGTGCAGAATTTCTCCCTGTTATGTTCTTGCTTTTTCTCCTCCCCTGCCACAAAAGTGGTATCTCATTCCCACTAAAACAAGATTTAAAGATAACACCTGTCTTCTGTGGGATGTCAATTGATATAAAGAAGAGAAATATGGACTAATTTCTTTTACCTGATCCTGTATATGCTCATTATTGCAGTAATCCAAACATTCCCTACTTGATGAATAAGGAAACTTTAGAGACATTTCTAATTTTACAAAGAGTTATGTGTCTGGATACAGGTTTGCTGGATCAAGCTCTCAACAGGGTCTGCACAAAATCTTTGTTTATTTTGCTCTGCAGAAACTTTTCAAATGGCTTCTCATTATCATTGGGTGGGACTGAAGAGAAACACTGATGTCAGTTTTGTGACATGTCCTGTTATTTAAGTAATTCACAATTTAAGCTGGGACACATTTGACCTTCTTAAATAATTGGCTTTTTTCCCCCTCTCTTTTTCTTTGGCATCAATAAATGAAGAAAGAACAAACTAACTACCATTGGCAAGGAAAGAACTTCTAGTAAACAAAAACCTCTTCTGAGTTTTTTGTAAATATCACTCTGTTTTTTCCCCTTCTAAATCATATAACACCCTATATCAAACCTGTTTACAGAGCTGTTGAAAATCTGCCCTGGGAAGGAACTTTCTAAATTCAAAATACCTCAGATTGTGTTAGGGATCTGTACTTCAAGGCTTTCAAAAAATCCCAGTCCTCAGCTGAGTTTCACATCTATGCAAAGCCACACTGAAGTTAATGGATTTACTTATGAATTTAAAAGCTAAGAGCATGTTTAAGCTCTCAGTGAGAGAACCTGGATGTTGACTTCGTGCTTGCAGGAAAGGAGCCATCCTGGACTGCAGTGCCATCGTCACTTTTTGTGACAGCTGCTCCCAAGGCCCTCAAAGATGAATGAGGCAGTCATGGTCTCTTGGGCGGTTTTTGAAGAAATCAGCCATGAGTGAGCATTCATCCTTCCCTCACAATTATGCTGCCCTGGTGACTTTGGTGCTCAGGTTGTAACCAGGGAAATTTTAGTGTCCCAGTTCTTGCACAGCTGTCCACACAGACATGGGTGTGATTTTCTCATCCACACATTGGTTTAATACACGATTTACATTAGCGTGTCTGCTCATGGAACTAAAACATAGTGGTGGATTTGGCTTGCACTCTATGAAAGAGGTTTTTAAAGGGTTACTGCTGCGTCCAAACATGTTTCACAGCTGACATTTGACAATGAAAAAGAAGAGCTCAATGAAAAGGCTAAATGTTCACAAGGAAACTCTTTACTGTGGGGTTAATGAGGACTTGAAAGGACTTGCACTCTGGCCTTAGCTGTGTATGTTTGTCTTTTCTTTTACTTTCATCTCTCCTCCCTGAGCCCTGGTCTCTTTTCATTCTTTTTTTTTTTGCTGCTTTTAATTTGTGCCACTGCATTAAGCCAACCAGTCTTCCTTCCTTCTTTCTCTTCTTCTTTTCTTTCTCTCTTTCTGTCTCTTCCTATTTTTTCCTTTACACCGTTTTGGAAGCCTGACTTTGACAGATTGTTAACAACAGAAACCACAAAACTGTCTATTGCTTGAACCTACTCAGGGCCTCTCTTGCTAGCATGCAATCTTTATTAGTGATAATATTACATGGCAAAAGATGTAATAGCCTTAGAAGGAAAATTCTATTTTTCTTTGAAGATGTAAGGATTTAACTTTGTGGGGTTTAACTCAGTTTTTTTTTTTTATCTGCAACACATGGCCAGATGAAATTCAGTATTTGCCTGATTTAGTGCTTTTTCCTTTTGCCTTTAAATATAGTAAGCTCATAAAGAATTTTTACATCTCGTAGTCAAGAGAACAAGGTGCATATTGTCATGCAAAGAATATCCTGATGGAAGAAATTATTTGATGCTATTGCACATGCACTGCCTGCTATGCTCAATAATTCATAGTTTAAATAAAAATATGAACCTGTCAGAATACTAATTATTCTGTATCTTCACCCACAAAGAGCAGTTTAAAAACTTATACAGACAAACTGAGGCTGCTCTAACACACAGGAAAGAGGTTTGTTAAAAGGCTTTAATCTAAAAACTAAACATAGTTCAGACATGCAAATGAAAGAAGTCCCAGATCACTGATCCTAACATCTCTAATTATATCTAGCTTCTGTGAAGCTAATCCTTGGTCCCTATGCCTGATTTATGCCTCTGATTTATATACACACAGGTATAATCTGCCGATCCCTAGTCTATAAAGACTGCATTTCTTCTTCTTGAGTCTGATGAATTTGTACTTTAAAATTAACAATGAAATAATAAGAAATAAGAAATTAATGCTTCATCATATAAAATGTTTTCTAGGGCAACATACTTGATTAGACATAGGCTTAATGTAGGGTTGCAGATAATTGGGGGAATTGAGTCACTGTATCGAGTGGTCCATATTTTCTGAAACCCTATTTTCTAGGGGTTCTTAGATTGCCTTAATCTCTATAGACTACACTTACACTATAAATTTAGCAGGATGGAGGAATATTCCCAGGCTCTACAAGTCAATTTTTTACAGTTTTAAATTATCAGAGAAGTTTTTGGCATATTTTTGGCCTGCTACACCAGTTTCTCAAATTGTTCCCAGACATGGTTCTGAGATTAGCACATGGCAGGAGCCATTCCCAATAGGTAGTTGCCCTGTTTTGCAGAGCCAGAGATTTTAATATACTGATGTAGTATTTAATAGCATTTAGCAGTATTGATTTTGGCAGTGCTCCATACCAGGTGTCCTCAGTGCCAGACAAGAGTCCTGGCTGCACTTAATTTTTATTAGAGAGGTAGACTTAACATCTAAGTACCCAATAGTTGCATGTTAAGTGGCATAACGGATATTATGATATATAGCTGTGTTAATTCTTCAGGAGAACAGTAGCCTTTGGCTTCAGCAGACCTGGTAGAATTGCTCCTCCATATGTATTGTTCCTTTCCAGAGTGCAAGTTGAGGAAACGTGGTGAGCTCTATGAAGACCTTTCCTTTTTTGAGGAGCTTATTCCTGGCTCTTAGACAAAAGTTTAGCTTAGGCCAAAGAGTAAGGTATTGTACTACAGAGAGAAAGACCCTTTGTGTAGAAGGAAAAGGGTCATCAACCACGTGCCTTTGAAATTTTTATAGATTTTTAGGGTATACTGATATGTAATCTAGACACTTATTTTATCAAAGCTTACATTCACACAGAAATTACCTCCAACATTCAAGGCTTGCAGAATTTACCCCTTTCCTAATACTTTAATTCTCAGCTATTCTGGGATGCAATAAAACATACAGCCCAGACAGCAAAGGCTTGTACAATTGCAGTCACTTCTTTGTCCACCAGAATTAGACAGACCCTGGAGCTGTTGTGCAGCATAGCATTAACAACATCAAGAACTTCATAAGAATCCTTGAATTAATCCCTAAATTAAGCAATTTTCTTTTTATATCATTAATCTAAATGTATTTTGTACTAAACCTGCACAATCTTTCGAAGCATTGTTGCTTGCCTAGCTGCCTACCCTCTGCTTTATTTGGATTAAGCCTTGGTAAACTCTGTGTGACCACAACCTGATCTCATCCAAGACATAGACAACACCAGTGGAATAGTTGCAGACCGGAGGAAGGCAATGTGTCCTCTGCATATTGATGGTGTTCAAACACTTGTATATCAGTGCTCCTTTTGCCAACCTCCAGACATTGTCTCAGCGATCACATCTTCAAAACAAAACAACTTAAGGAGTCATCTCCAGGACCTTAATGACATTTCACTGCTGCAGGCCTATTAGATGGCTCTATTTGTTCTAGGTTTCTGCACCAGAAAATGAGGTGGATTCCCTAATATCCTGTGCTGAAAGATTATAATATTAAAGGAAAATCAAAAGCTTTTAAACTTTTTTTCTGACAATCTGGGGGTGTGAGTCTTGGAAATAACATTTAAAATGTACATTTGAATTTTTTTTATCTAGATATTGTTTCTGGAAAATATATCTGTATATTTGGAGTTATTTTAGCTCATTTGGTTGGGGTCTTTTGCTAGATTGAGGCCTGCTTCACAGAGAACCACAAAGCAAAATGAAGTCATTGTTTGCTGATTTCATACCTATGCAGTTCTGCTTGCAAGTCCTGCCACCAACGATGTGTGCCATATGAACAAAATCTGGGATTAATTAAGTGAGAGTGAACTCCTAACCCATTTGAACTGTCATGCTGAAGGTCTGGCACAAAGGATCCGGGAGTATACAAAGACTAATCACCATTGCAGGGCCCTGTGGACTACTCTTCACACAAGTGCCCTTGTAGTAAAATGAGTCTTCAAAGTGATTGTCGCACACTGAGAACAACAAAGACAGCGACAAGGAGATGCTCATTGGACACTGACTTGCTTTGTTCAAAGATAATTCTCTGCTCTCTTTAGAAAACAAGAAATTATCTCAGCCTTAAAGTCATCTATCAAATCATAGCTCCATATGTCCTGGCATCCAGTGAAAATATAAGGGAAAGGACAGGTTTACTTTGCTAAATCTTTGGTAAAAATTGGTTACTTTCCTCATGCAGCATGTTTGTTGCATTCTGATCACGATAACAGCAGAATCAACAAAAGTTTCTCAGTAAAATCTCCTGGAGATCTCAGCAGTAATGTTAGCTAAATATAAGGCCCATGAAAAAATTTCCTGTAATTCCCAAGATCAAGCAGCTGAATCAAGAACTTGGGCGTACACACCAAATAATGAAGCAGGGTCCACACTGCAAGGTCACCTTGAGGTTACAGGGTCTTTTCATGGTCTGTTAGTGCTATCAGTTTTTTGGGTGTCATTTTGGGCTGGGATCTAACAGTTCCAACCTTGTTGGTGCCCTGTCCTTGTGACACGTAATGTCAAACAATACAGGTTTGGGCTTGTTTAGTTTGGTTTTGTGAGCTGGGCATTTCAAAAATCTTGGGTAGTTATGCAGATCAAAATAAAATAAAGTAATATTGACAGTAACATTACTGAGTTGGTGAAATCAAACACTCCACTCTTAAATTTACAATTAATCAGTGTTCAAAATGGTGAGATAATTACAGCATCCTAGAAGGATTCAGTTGAAAGATTTCTGACTTTTTCTGCCACAGTTTGAAATTCCTGTAAGTTCTGAACAAAGCCATCCCACTTTAATCCCCTACTTCCACACAGGTTGTTGCTTTATTGGTTGGGTTGCTTTAGGACACAGTGAGTGTGGGCTTGATAGACTCTGGGTGCCTAGACCAGTGTTTATGTTCCTGTGTCATAGCAAATAAAGATCTCAGATCCATACAGAAAATTCTTCAGCAGTCCAAGATATTGAAAAACTAATTAAAAGTATCGGAATAAAGTTTCAGTTCTACAGAATTCAGACCAAAATAAAAGTAAGCAAAAATAAGTCTCCAATTGTTAAACCAGTTCATCCTCTTTTCAAAAATGCAAGAAAACCCAAATTCCTAGAAGAGAGCAGAGCTGGAAAGATCAAAGAGAAAGCAAAAATAGTGGGGAAAAAAAAAAGTGGACTTTGCTTTAGCATCCTACACTTGTGTCTGAAAAATATGGCTATGGCTAGACAGGCTTGGCCAGCTGTGGCGGTGCCAGCTGAGGACACTGCCTTTGCCAGCCCACTGCTGACATCTTGTTAGTCCAGGGAGTCTGCTGCCTCCTCAGATCCTCTGAATGAGACAGACAACAGGCTAAAAACAGACCTTTTTTTGTCAAAACAAGCTGTGTACGAAAGGGATTACTGTCTATGTACCTTAGATTTGTCTGGCTATGTGACCACACTGGATGAGGAAACACCATGTTGAGTTCTGGGACCAAGACACTGGAGATATAATGACCACTGGAGACAGGGAAGAGACAGAACACCAGTGGCCAGGGCAGGAAAAGGGGCTGGATCCCCACACGCCACAGAAGTAGCAAGTGGCGCATCAGCAGCTCGTCGACTTTTCAGACAAACCTGGCCAAGGGAACGTGAAGCAACTTAGGAGACACAAACAACCCCATGCTCCAGGAAGAGCACAGTCCTCAGCAGGACAAGAGAAGAAGTCAGAGGAGGTGGCTTCCTCAGCTGGCAAAGGTGTGTGCAGGATGGGTGCCTAGGCACAGCTTCAGGTTAACAACAATTTGCAAGGAGGCAAAATTCACACTGGCTGCAAAGGCATGCTGGCTGCCCCACATTCACACAGACTTCTGCTTTGCACTTTTAGAAAACCATTAAATAATAATTGCCATTAATTGTGTGTATCAGAGGCAATAAGGATTATGGGTTTTGGCTCTCTCCTGTCTTGTGTGGTGTGTGTGTTTACTTTTAAATTCGTAGTTTTCTGGGGACACTTAGGTTCAGAGAGTAAATGCTGGAAACAGAAAACGCAGCCTGAGGTGGTTGCGAAGCCCTGGGGTAAGGCAGCAATGCTCTGTGCAGCGGCTGACAGCACTATTTATTTTCATTTGAGAAGCAGCGAGAGCCCGGCCTGCCCCAGACATCTCTCACTCCATTCAGAAAGTGATGTTTACAGACAGCTGCAGGGAGTTACTCACAAGTGGCTTAAACAGGGAGGGGAAAGAAGGGCCATTCCTCTGGGCCCACCCAGCCACTGGGTTTTTCAGCTGAAGGGCAGGCTCCGATTCATCACAACGGGCTGGTGGAAACTAAGCCCAAACAACTGTCAGGCTCACAAAAGCCTGAGAGATGGAAAAGTCTGGTGATAAATGTGGTGGCAAGTCGTTCCCCTGGAGCCACCCGACGTGCCTCTTGTTTGGACACTGTCGTGGGGTTAACGGTGGTTTGTGGGATAACATCAGGGAACAAGAAAGGGTCATTCACAGACATCAGAAAGATGTTTGGAAAAATGTTTAAAGTGCTTATTAGTTCAGAGACCCTTTCAACACCAACAGCTCCACGTGTTTCTCCGGAGATGCAGCTGAGTTACACCAGTAATTCTACACTCAGTTGAAGCATCATAAATCCATTTTGGGCAGCATTTTGTAGCTCCCATGGTGTAATCTGTCTGTCTAGGTCACTGCCTATTCATCTCTCCAAGAAGTTTTCACTGTTACCCATCACCATGTCATACAAATATCTTCCACACAAAACTTCAGGCTTTGCCCTTATTGTGAATCATGGTGTCTGTAGCATTCCCCCTGTCTTGGTGCGGGTGTAGGTGTGAAAACTCCTCTTAGCAGAGCAGTTACTGCCTTTTAAGATTTAATGACTTATTTTAATACCCTACTGCTACACAGCTTTTGTATTTCTTAGATGTGTTTCAAAGGTTTTACTGTTGTAGGTGTGCTGGTAGGATCTGGAGAGGTTAAAATAAAAGGAGGGAGTTTTCTCATTGCTATGGCCAAAAGGGAGCCAAATACCACTTCTTTCTCTCCTTCTGCAGGCAAAAAATGCCAGCTCTCCTGGTACAGAAATGGGGCAACACCTCCTCCCTCTGTTTCAGTTACTCTGGTCTCTGCTGATATGATGATATGGGATCAGTATGTTGAAGGAACTCTCTATTGTTTGACAGTTATCTAAGATTCTTAGCACAGATTCTGGCCTTTTATGCCACCTATTTGCACAGTTATATGCTATAAATCTTCTGTGACTTAGAAAAAACATGTGATATGTAGTACAAAACAATTTCTTTTGCATTCTAGTCAAATCCAGATGTCTTGTCCACAAGTTACAAAAGCATGTAGTGATGGGACAAGGGAGTTTTGTAGGGAGAGATTTAGTTTTGAAATTAGGAAAAAAAATCTTTACTGTGAGGATGGTGAGGCACTGAATCAGGTTGCCCAGAGAAACTGTGGCTGCCTCATTCTAGGTAATGTTCAAGGCCAGGTTGGATGGGGCTTTGATCAATCTGGTCTAGTGGAAGGTGTCCCTGCCCATGGTGGGAGGATTGGAACTAAATGATCTTTAAGGCCCCTTTCAACCCAGGTCATTCTGTGATTCTAAGTACCTTGAAATTGAAAGCACAATTATATCTATGTTGCCTTCACTTGGACTTTGGTTATGGCTTCAAATTAAATGCAGGTAGTCATCTACTTGACCAGAATTTTAGTTATGTTTTCATCTTGATCAAAGCTACTAGACAATCTGGGAAACAATCTGGAAAATGTTTCATGTTTCACATTTAATTCTTTGAGAATTAAAATATGTCTTTCAGCTTTGGAAAATATTAGTGGTTTCTGCTCTTCCACATGGGATGTCCACATGCATATATATATAATATGATTTTTCAAGTATACTTAGCAGTTGTCTGATTGAAATGTTTGCATGTCAGTGTAAAAACAGCTACTATTAATTTGCCTCAGAATAAAAGAAAATAATATTGGTAATTGCACATAACACATTTCACCACAGGAGTCTAGTCAAACATGAGTAAGATATAGAACGTTTACAAAAGCATTACTTTAAGGCTGTTTATCTGTTATCATAAACTCAGAATTCCAGCGAGTCTGTAGGTATTCTGTTCTGATCATACCAAAACACTGTTAGATGCCAAAAGCAGAGAAAGGGTAAAAACATGTAAAATATGTTCATAGCCATGCATTGGTGTGAAAACAGCACTTCAGATCCACCTTGCCACTGCTGGCCCAATGCCACACACTGCCAAGGAACATAATGAATACTAAGGGTAAATGTGTTCTTACACTCATGTTTGGTGATCACTTTGACCCAAGTCAAGGGAGAACACCCAACAATGAAACATCTCAAAGAGAACTCTCTGTAGTGTTTCTGCTATTGATTTACCCCAGCTGGTACTCTGTCTCCAAGGATGTCTCTGAGACTTCACAAGACTTGAAACACAAACAAGAAAAACATTGCTGAGAACAGAGGATCACCATTTTCTTTTCTAGGAGCAAAAGGGAACAAAAATGAGAGAAACAAACTCACAGTACTCAACATAGAAAAAGACAACAACAACAAGAAAAGCTGCATGTGATGTTTTTCTTACAGTAGCTTCTTTACCAAGCCATATCAATATCAACCTATTGGTAAGAATAAAATACTGAGCCTGTCACTCTGCAGTCAAGCCAAGCCAACAAAACTGGGCTTCAGCCAGGTCCTTAAATCTGTTAGCATTAAGTATGTCCATAAATGTTTTACCAAGGTAACTCATAAAGAAATACATGGCAACATCACTTTGGCATCACTCTACCTATCTGTCAGGGGTATCACCACTTCTCAAGCCAGTGCTTCAAGTGAAAAAAAAACAGCTTCCAAAATTGTGAAAAAAATAAGCTTTGACCAGATCTAAGAACAAGTTCTTGAAGAAAGCCACAATTCTAAGCTCTCGTATAAATCTTCCCCTGGCATTTAAGCTTTTCTTACTTTTCTTACTTTAAAGACTTTAAAGACTTTAAAGACTTCATGTTTTCACCCTACTCTTAGATGACTTTTTAAGTAAGTCTACTAGAAGTATAGCTGTTTTGGAGAAGAGTAGTGCCATGTTCTCTATCTGTCAAAAAAACCATTTTCTAGTAATTTTATGAACCTTACGGGGAACTATAAACAAATTGCAAATGAGCTTCTCCCTGTGGGTCCATATGCTACAGCAAGTCCAGAGTGCTTGACCTGCTGAAATGAGAGTGGCTGCAAAAAGAGGAGTTGGTTTCAGCTGCAAGATATACAGAACAGGGAAAACAGCTCACAGGTTTCCTTACACACTGTCCTGTAAGTGAGTGGTTTTGGGTTTTCAGGAAGGATTGCCTGAAAGGACAGACTTAGCCTCCTTACCCTATCTGTCCTCCTGTTTTGCCTATAATTTCCTGTTTTGTCGCCCACAGTAGTGGTGAGCATAGTGTAGATTGTCCCCATCTACCTTCAGTACTCCTGGCTGATATATTGACAACGCTCTGAAAGCTGGTGGACAGTCTCTGGGCACAAATTTGGATCTAAACAGCCAGGTATGCTTGGCCTCATGGCTCTGGGTACTCTTCATCTGCTGGACTTGCCACTGACTCTCCGTGGAGGGGCAGACTGTCCTTGAGGCAGTGTGGAAAAACCCTTTCCAAATGCCATGGTGCTGTTAAGGGTGAACCCTGGTAAACAGAAGGTCCATGTTAAATGATGGACCTTGGCTACGTGCCTCCACCATCCTGTGAGCCCTGCAGGGAGATGACCTAAGTGTGTCCCAGCCCTCCACCCTTCTGGGTTGGTTTCACAAGGAGGAACGCAAGAGCTCAGGCAAGAAGGAAACAAGTGGACACTGGCCAAGGCCTTACTAAGATAACCAGGGGCAAGAGGCTGGCAACAGCCTGGTGTCCGTAGAGGCAGACCCAGCTCTTACCCATTTCTGATGTGGAGAAAGGCCAGTTTTCCCTTTCTTATTGCCTGACCCAGAACATCAAACCACGGAGCTAGGTCACTTTTAAAATGTCCTTTTTCTTCACCCAACAGCTATCTGCACTGTGAAGTTCTGCATGCCTACTTGTACCCAAGGCAGCTTTCATCCCACAGATTCAGGTAACTGAATGACCATGGCTATGGCAGCTCTAGGATTGGTGTGGGTTGCACAAACCCACTTGGGGATGTGGGGACCTTTACAGCAGCTGCTTGAAAACAGACACATTGTTAGGCAGAACACTTTAAGGAATGGTCTGTGTCTCACAGACCACACACCTGGTTTTACAACCTTTCTGATGCAACTAAAATCCTTACACTAAACTCCTGTGTAAGGTACACAAAGATACTTTGCTTTTGGGAGGTCTGCACTGCCAGTTCCTGCAGCTCAGCCAGATACAGGCACATCCTTTTCTCTGCTAACTTTACCAGGAACATGGACAGTTTATGTCTAGTACCAAGAAGTACTCAGCAGATCTCCAGCAATAATTCAAACTGTATAAGTTTCTGCTTGTGTGAAACAAGGTAGGATATTACCCTGATCCCCATGCAATACAAGAAAACTGCTCAGCTGAACTGAGTAAATATGTCAATCATGCAGAGCACACTGGAGAGGAAAAAGGAGGGAATGGATGATCTCTTAGCACATGAGATCTCAGGATATGGTAGAAAAACAGGGTCTTTTAATATCTGTGAGTTTTATGTATTTATCTTACATGTTCTGCTGAGATTTCCAAAGCTGTGCAAAGATGTTGGACCATTGTCCATGTTAAAGCTTAATAACCAAATCTCCTAGGCAGATGTGAAAACTTCAGCCAAAGCATATAATCTGTAATTCAACTTGTTTTACTGCATCTTCCAATAAGTGGATGAAAACACAAAATGAAACTTCCTGTGCTATTTTT
>VZTJ01002439.1:226955-390561 GCA_013397795.1 Orthonyx spaldingii
TTTTTGCCTGCAGGGCAGAGCAAGGCAGCTGTTTGTCCTACCATTGCTGTGGGCTCCCATGTGTTTTCCAGTTTAGATGTTGGCATATGCATTATGACCAAAAAGGCAAATGCTTGCTCTGAACAGCCCACTTGTTTGACTCTGATCTCACAATGGCCTGTTTTCTTTCAAAATATACCCTTTGAGAATGTTATTATGCTTGTTATGAAGCAAATGAACTTCACTTCCTCAGCAGCACAGCCATTGGGCTGACAAGGAGAGCAGGCCAACATAATCAGCAGGTGCAGTCAACAACAGACGGAAACCAAACCAACTCCTTTTCAGTAGCCTTTTATTAGTGACAGTGATGAAAATTCAGGACCTTAGAAACCTTTTTCCAGTTCAGTACATGAGGAAGCACATCTGAGATATAGCCAAAAAAATCTGATGTATTTGACACACCTTCTATAACTCATGGTGTTGCGGAAAATGAAAAAGGAACCACAGTATTTTTCCAAGATAGACAATCACATCTCAATTTTCCCAATATTCATAGGACACTAGAAGTTAGGAGGTTATGGGGAAGAAGAACAGGATAGACACTGATTGTCCACAACTTTTTAAAAAATAATTATCCCTTTAATAATTTTTTTGAAACAACATTCACAAATATTAGACACTGGAAAAAAAAGTTATAAACTACTGAATATCCATAATTTCAGCTTAATAATTAAACTATTTTCTCAGCCTCTCAGGAAGTCAAGTCTCATTCAAAATTATGAAACTAACTAAAAAGTTATGTAGCAGTCTAAAATCTTTGACCACAATTGAACAAGTCACTTCATATGTGGCTGATGTAGGATAATAACAGTCCCTTGAGTACCTTGCTGTGGAGTCTCATTAACATATTGGGGTATTTCCTATGCTGTGATCCTTCTTAAGTATCTTTGTGGTTGAATGTGGAGGCCAAAAATCTTTGTTATCTTTAACTGGAACACTCACCTGTCTTTCATGGAGTAATTTCATTGAAGTGTCCCAGAGTAGTAGATCTGGGAGTTTACAAATTTGATCAGATGCAGGATACACGTGCCTTTTAAAGCATTTTTTATGCCTTTTATCTTTGATGGCTAGAAACATTCATTCAAATTTCAGAACACAATCAAAAGACAGAGATCTGATATCTCATTCTAAATGGAATTACTATTATAGTTGGATTTACTGCATGCAATGTCACCTAGTAATCCCTCCTTCAGATCTGTAACTTGTGTTTGAGGTTAGGATGACTTTCAGCAAAGCCCACACTCTTAGCTCTAGAAGCCCACGAACAGCAGAGAAGGTTTATTAGATCCAGGACACAAAACAAAAGTGAAAGCCTGGAGCAGTCTCTGCCATGAAAGTTTTGTTCCCAGGTGATGTGGCAATGCTGGGAAGTCCAGTCTTAGAGGCTTAAATATTGTGAGCCAGATACAGGTAGGCAGATACCACTGAAGTCAATGAAAGTGTTCAAACATTAAAAGGCTAAAAATGCAGCCTGAAATTTCTCTTCTGAGGTTTTTTCTCTTTATTTTTGACCAACTGTTCTCAAAGGCACTGTTCTGGAATGTAACCAGTTAAGGCTGATTTAAAGGGGAAAAAGAAAAATCCCCAAGCTGGATTTTAGAGTTGCCTTAGAGCAAAAGATACAGTTGTTTGATTTACACACTGTAAGAAAACATTAAATTAATGTAATTAATTAGTTAGGAGTGAGATTTCAGCTGAATTAAAAATCCCAACACTGTATTTGTTTTCATTAACTCGAATCCAATGGAAAAGTTTCACCTTCCTATCTGTTTAAGATAATAGGTTGCTTGTTTGAAGCAGAGGGCCCTCACTGACATAATGTATGACATAATGAGCTTTCGTCATGTTTTGACCTGGCCAATGCATTTATCCCTGAGGCAAAATGGTTGAGGTTTTTCCCCAGTACACCTTCAAAAACTAATGTGTTTTCTCAGACACACTGTAGTATGCTTCAAGACACTTTTTCATGCCAAATTACTTCTGGGGTGTAATATTTTTGCCTTTAGTAAAGCAACACTTCCCAAATTAATTGCTCGTATCTCTGAGTTTTAAAATCAGATTGTTTGTAATATTTTTATATTTTCGTTAACGTCAAAGCTCCAACTAGTGCATCAGAACATCTGCAGCTTGGGAGTGCCCTGAATGCATCAAAAAAATGTCAACACCAGCCCTCCAAAGCTCCAGACTGAGGATTTCCACATGGACTGGAAAGAAATATGATCAACAATTTAATAGTTAAATCAAAGCTTGGGAGTTTACCAAATTGTCCAGATGTATGCCTTGCTGCTGGAATCCCTTGTTGCTTTGCATGAACACAGGGTTTCCTTCTAGAAGTGATTACAATTGTTTGTGTTCAGAAATGTCAGGAGGAAAAAGGAAAACTATGATAGGAAAGCTGATGGCAGTCAGCCCTTCATTCCAGCCTCCTAACACATGGTGTAAGGAGGGACTTCTTCATGACTGCATCAAGTGCCTGACATGACAGCAGCTGCACATAATTTCAGCACTAGCAATAGCTTAAAAATACACTCACCTTCCTCTAGTTGCTTGTTTTGTGAACAACATAAATGTCCATGGATAACACAGGTAAGTAAATAAATGGTTTCCATTGTGAATAAAGTAGCTATTTGCTTTCTTCTCTGCCTTTTGATAGCTCTGTCCTATCCTACTATACCCTTGTCTGAAGCATTATGCTGAATTAGCTTTAGACTTATTTATTATTTGGACTGCAGAAGGGGATACAGTCATGAACCAGAACCCTACTCTGCTGCATGATTAAAGAGAACAAAGTCCTTACTGCAAAATGTTTGCACTTTATAACCTGGGAAACAATAGATAAAGACACAGGCAACTACAGAGAATTAGTGGGCCTAATATGACAGAATTTGCAGTGGTTAATTAAAGATGCCCAGAACCAGTTTGTGAGTGTGAGTCCACCAGGCAGACATTGGACATAAGGGGTCCATGCTGACTCCACCAAAAGGAAATGTCCTTGGCCTGCATTAATCTCTAAGAACTGCCTGGGGATGACATGGGAGTTGAAGCCAACCAACAGAGTGCCATGGACCACCCAAACAGCCTGTGAGTAGAGTTCCCATTTCCAGAGGTTGTTTGGTACTGCTTTATGCCTGGTAGAGATGGAGCCACTGACCCTCCTGGTGGGGCTTGATCCAAGCAAACAAGCTGCCTTTCCAATGAGGTACAATAGAAGTCACTATATATGATTTGTTCAGACCATTTTAACAATATAATCTCAGCAAATAGGCTCACTATTAGGGTAAACCATATGAACAAAACTGATTTTTAATTTTTTTTCATGAGAACTGTTTATAAAACAAACATATCCAAGACTTTTGGAAAGGTTAGAAACCCTCAGGCTTTTGTGCACAAATCAGCCTCTAATGAATAGTTGGGTTAGCAGGTGATTTTCTTCTAGGGCAAGTTATTTCTGTGAACAAGTTCTTTTTCTCCCTCCAGAACAGATGGTTCAATATTTAATACAGATTACTGAAAAAGATGGACAACTTATGTTTCATTTGTGCATGTATTTTTTTGTTTTTCTTTGTTAGACAAATCTGGTTTATTGAAACATACACACACACACACACACGTTAAGCTTACAACACTCAGGGCATGTGCATATGTGATGTATATAAAACAAAGCCACAAAAAATCAAATACACCTTTAAGCCATCTATTAGTGTACTGCAGTGTAAACCATTTATATCTTTGTCTAAAGGAAAGTGTTTTCCTAGTCCTACAACTGCTATATTTCAAGGCAGTGCATTTTAACACTGTCTGTCCTGTAGTGGTGGTGATGGATTGTACAGCAAGGTTGCCACTGTAGGACTGTTTGTCCCACAAACAGAAAGTGAGGGGAAAAAAGGGTTTAAAAAAAAAAAAAAAGGATTTTTTCACAGAAGGATGGACATTAGGTTGAACAATTATACAAACTGAAAAAATATGGTCTATTATGTGCCTTGATGTGGATCCCTTCAGGTTGATAAGTGGGTCCTAATTAATAATCCAAGGGGCTCATTAGCTGTTCTAGCACTGTCATACTGCCCTGTGACTGTCCAGGAAGAGGTACTCAAGCCACTCTCCTGTTTAGCTGTTCATTGAACCTTCTCCCTCTCCTTCATGTCTCCACAGCTTTTTTTCTTATTCGTAATATTTTGAGGGTTTTTTTTTTTCTTTGTTTAGTTGCTTAGAGAAGGAAAATATTCCTCTGGTTTTGCAGTAACAAGGTAAGAAATGGAGTTTCTGGACTCATAGATACAGTAGTAGTAATATTTCTTAAGGAGTGATATTTGTGTTCTTTGTGAGTTTTGATGGTGGTTATTTTATAGTGGCTCCAAAGCCTTAGACTTTAGATTACTTACTGTACATTTGTATTCAGATGGTTATAATGGTAACACCTAATCATGTTCGCAGAGAAGAATGTGCTGCATGCAGTACAAAAGACTGGAAGATCATTTCTGGTCTTTGTGGACCATTTAGGTCCTTTATCTTCTCAAGACAAAATTATTTTATTGAACCAGCCAGAAACACAGCAGTGATATTTGAATATTGCAAGAGATTCTTGCAGCCAAAAGTTCTGTGATTTAACATCAGACTAAGACATTTGTATTTTAAGGAGCCAATGAATTTCAGCTAACTTCATTTACTTTAAATTACATCATTTACTCTGTTAGTGAAACAAGATTGAAGTATTTTCCCTGATGATCTGGAGACCAGAGGTGCTGTGTGAAGGTGTGCTCACATTGTCCAGTCACTGTCAAAGCCACATGCTGGCTCCCTGTCCCCAGGCACTGAATCCTTTCACCCCCAGTTTCTACCCCCTTGCCATCTTCTGTTGGAACAAAGCATGTAGTGGAAACCATTTCACTAAAATTATTGAGACTTAATTTTAAAAAAACACAATAATTTTACCCAGAACATTTCATTCATTCAATGCCCAGCGTGGGCTCAGAGGCAGTGGGACCAGTACTCAGAAGGTGAGGGCTTCAAGGGACAGAGCAAAAGGGGAAAGGAGGAGAAAACAAGGATCCAGACATGTGGGTGGCTTGAGGTGGCATTATAATCAGAAAATCTGACTCACTTTATTTTTAAATATAGAAAATTGATCACCTGCTATTATACTGTCTACATTTCTTATTTCTAGCTTACTAGAAACATTTACCAAGAAATATTTTGGGATATTATTTAGTAATTTCTGAATACCAACGAGTTTAGTCCTAACCTAGTCTTTCTGATATTTATGACATAAAAGAAGGAGTTTGAGGAAAATCAGAGCCAGCCTTGAACTTGCTCCTGTTAAAATCATTGGAGATGTAAACTCCACTGTAAATAAAGCTTTTGTATATTCATTGATGAGACAATAAATAGTTCTAATGTCTTTGATATTTTGATCATGTATGATTCTGCTGGAAGACATATTAGTATGGGAGTTTTTTTCAGATAATTTCTTATTTTTCCAAAGCCAACATGGTGGTGATGGCAGAACTGTCTTTGTTATTTGTCTGAAACTGAATCATGTTCACCAAAGAGTCATAAATTGTTCAGAAAAAAAGCAAAGTTTGCCAACTCCCCTGCCCTAGTGCCACACATAATTTACAAGTGAAATTAAATGTCAAAACATGTTTGTGAGCTTTGTACAAAGTAAAAACCATACTTGGGTGCTTGAAAAATTAGGGTGGCCTTTGGAAGTGATCCTAGACATGTGCAAGGACTTGCATGGGTGCAGACCCAGGACAAGTACAGGTATCAATGATGGTAACTATTCTCCTTTTCAGCCAGGACATCTAGGGAGACTCTCTGTGTGGTGTAGCCCTCCTCAAACAACTTAATTTAATCCTTTAGCTATGATATGCTTCTTATCATTCCCTTTTGCCATCACCTCGTATATCACAGAAGTGTTATTCATTCATCATTAGAACTAGGCATTGACAAGTATATTTTAATACATGTATTACTTACAAAGGCTGTTTATTAAGTTAGTATTTCTAGGTCTCTTTATAATTAACCATGAAGTGTCCAAGATATACATTTTCATTTTCTCTCTGGATTTTTGATTGGATGAAAGCTCAAGAAGCTTGTGTTCTAAAATGAGAGTGTGCTGGCACAACTGTGTGTTTGATATCATGGAATTTCTTTGCTGCAAGAACAATAACCAATATGATAACTTTGTTGATTTATTGACTTGGTCAAATGAAAATGTACCTTTTCACTCCTTAGAGGAAAAAATGTTCTAGTTAAAACATAATTGAAAAAAAAAAGGGTTTAATGATGTTTGGCTAAGAACTAAGCTACACAATGTTAAAATAATCTTGACATTGACAGCATTTTCACTGGAAGGGCTTTTCTGGTCTGTACTGCATGTTTTTGATGAGAGAGAGTGAGACAAAGGAATAAGAACCAAATTACCAAAAACCTGTTTCCAGTATGACATTATGACTACAGTTTGAGGTCTGATCAGGATTTCTTCATAGAAATTTCTTCAAAGATTTCTTCCTGAAAGTTTTCCTAGCAAAAAAGGATGATTCACCCAAATCTGACTTTTCCCACATATGGACCTGTTATGAACACATTTTCATTGAGGAAAAAATTCTCCCAATGGACTAGCCAGTAGACCAGTGGCCACATTGTCAGTAACACTGGACACTGGCCTGGATGTGGGATAATAGCTGTTCTTCTCCTTCTTGTCTTGGTTAAAGAATTGTATTTTATGAAAGAAATGCAAAAAAAAATAAAAAATCAAAGACCTACTTCTTTTCAGAGGTGATCTGGTGACAGTATAAACTATTACGTCTGCAAACACAATAGCAGAAAGCAGATATTCAGCAGAAAGTAAAGAGTATGCAAAAATGGCAAATTATCAGTGGTTTTAGAAATAACCCCTTTTCTGCAAATGCACCTTTCTAGAGATGCTAAAGCTATGCAAAATTCAGCTGAGATCACTGGTGCAGCACATGAATCTGGGCAACTGTCTTGAAGGAGAGGGCTGTGGACTGGGGGCTTGTGTCTGTTACATGAGTTTTCTTTAGCAAAGCAGTGCACAAAGCCTTTTAAAGCAGATATTGCTCAGTTTCTTTTCCATAATGTAATATCTGAATTCACTTGGTGAAAAATGCTAAATCAAATGTCATGTTTAGGACTACTGCACATGCTTTACAAGCAACAATTCTCACCTATCAACAGTTCAGAGGTACCTATTCAGGTCAGAATCCCTTCTTTCTGATGTGTCAAAACAGCTCCTACAGATGCAAAAAGGGATAACATCCCAAATTAATAACATATAAATTATATGCAATATATTTTTTGAGAATTTCTAGATTAATTTTTACAGGAAACATAGAATGAAGTAATAAATTAATCTTAGTTTTAGAAACGCAGAAATTTTTTCGCAAATTTTCAGTGAACACATTTCACAATGTTTCTTCAGAAATCTCTCAACAAACATTTCATCTGATTCTGATTAAACAGAGCAAAGCCACTGAGCATGACAAATCTCTTTTTAGTTTACACTGAAATGTCTAATAAGAATGAAAGGTTCTAACATTCCCTTTTTTTTCACTCAGCATTGTATTTGCCTGCAAAATCCAGGAAAAAATGAGATAAGCTACATGAGCACATTAAGGCTTTCTCTTCTTTTAAAAAGAGTTCCTGAAACAAACTCCAGGTATGTGATCCTTATAGAAACAGCTGAATTAGAAGTTGTTTGGGATCTTTTGTTAGTCAGTCTCTTCCCTTTCCCCCATGATTTTACAAACTCACGCAGGCTGACTTTCCAGTCCTTCATGCGAACCCAGGGAGACATTAAGGAAGGGAACTGCACAAGGGAGCAGGTAAATGGTTACTGAAGAAACATTTGTGTCATAACCTGCAGCCACCCAGAAGTAGCTGTCAAAGAGCCAGTGAGCCATAAAATGGCAGGGGTCAGCTACCCACCCAGAGTAGTTTTCCAAAGTGCATATGGTAATAAATCCAGACCTATACTCAGAAAGAATTTGGATTCCCTAGGTGCTGGACGCATTCACTTTTTAGACTTCCAAAATATGATTTTCAAACATTATTCGTGTAAAAGATGTAAAATTCTTGTAAAAAAAAAAAGAAAAAAATCTTGCAAAAACAAATATTCACCAGTCTTTCCTCTCTTAACCTTGCTCTGAGATACATTTATGTTCACTGTCAGGAATTAAATACACCTGACAAATCCGGAGTATGAGAGAGCTCTAGTGGACACAGGGATTTAGTTTCCCTCACTTTCTTGAAATAGAGATTTATTTTGGTTACCTTCCCTTGCCACAATCTTTCTTTCCAATTTCTTTCTGGAGAAAGTTAAAATGCACAGTGACATAAATTGGTATTTTGTTTTGGTTTTGTTTTTTAAATTAGATAACACCACTGGTCTTGTTAATGATTGTGTATTTGTCTCTGTCATATACTGTTCAAAATTCTTATTCACTTTGCTTGAAAATCCCTTACCCATCTTTGCCTAGAAGTTTTTGTCCTCCTACTTTTCTCAAATGGTCAAGTCAAGCCCAGACCTGTTACTGAGTTTGGAAGATCATTGTTCTCATTTTAGACCTGAGAGCAGTGAAAGCTTGTCTGTTATTTTGCAGCTATATTATCTGGTTTAACACCAGTCCTATACATCTTACCTCTCTGACTGCAGCTGTGTGGTCTTCAAAGCAATCACCTCAATATCTTCCTACCTCAGCCAAAAATATTTGAGTTCTTCATAATGAAAAGTGAAAAGAAAGTTCAAGGTTGTTTCTTAGGAGCTTGGAAAATGTTAAACCTTCTGATAATAGCTATTTTCTATTAATTGAAGTCAGAAATGTTCATATTATATCACACACTTGCAAAGAAGTCAGTCCATTCCACCAGTGGCAAATGTACTTGAGCACTGTGGAAGGATATCAGTTTTGTTTATCTGGTTTGACTTTTCTGTTAGACATACAGAAAAAGATTGTGATCATCTTATAGAGTGCACAGGCAAAACTGAATTGAGCTGTAGCCAGGGAAAGGAAGAGCAGTCCCTGATACCAGATGCTCGAGGGCTGAAAACATAAAGATGGAGGACACTGGAGGCACAGGAGTGAACCTGGGGACAGAAGACAAGTGTGGGCAGACTGAGGACAGCACTGATTGTGCACAGTAAGTGTGGGATTCTAATTAAATAAATGAAAAATTGTAGAAATTAACTGGGAGCTGAAGTGGGCATGAATAGTCAGTATTCCTGTTTCTCTGAATTTTTCCAAACCAACCTTCTGCAACTCATCCACCACACTGATATCTGTGCTTTCAGGGACCTTCATTATCTTCAGCTGGTTTGTTTATCATCTGTTGCTCACTGTAGGAAGATCCATTTCCAAATCTGAACAACCCACCTTTAATTTGTGAAATTTCAAGTAGAACTTTCAGCATTTTTCCCCCAAGCTTCCTTCTGGTGTCAGGAAGAGCTCCTGTAAACTCCTACAAGTTAAACTCATCAGTCCCTGTACCACTATAAAAGCTGCTAGACTGCTAAAATCATGGATATTCTGCCTTTCTCCCTGATCAATGTTGTCTCACTCTTTCTTTCTGGTTGCTTATATCTATTTATTAACCTGGTCTTACATTTAGTTTGCAACTGCTTGAGGAGGGATTCCTGCCTGGTCATTGCTTGGCCAAGGCTCAAATCAGTGGTCTCATCTGAGACACTCAGATATAAAATTAGTGCCAGCAATAGACGAGGATGGCATTGGAAGGGATGGCCAAACTCATGTCAACATTTTAATCTGCATAAGAGCTGAAAATTGCTTCAACATGCAGAAAGTAGTTCAGCTTGATACAAGCTTTGAGACCCAACTGGAGCCTGTGGGACCTTGGAAAGCTCAACTTTACACCAGCATGCTCAGGAGAAAGCTGGAAGAATTCTTCCTTATGCCTGCTGGGAATGATACATAGTACAAAAAGGAAAGGAAAGGATCAAACCCACACATGATTAGGATGAGATAATCAGAGAATAGTTTGAATTGGAAGGTACCTCAGTAGGTCTTGTAGATCAACTCAAACTTTTTGGAGAAAAAACATCTATAAATATAGCAAATTTTTTAACTTTTTTTTTTTTTTTTTTTTTTTTTTTTTTTTTTTTGTGGAGAGAATAAGCTGATTTATGATACTTGAACACTCTGGACTGGCAAGAGGACAGTGGCAGGAGCACAGGCACAGGTTCTGGCAGCCCATTTGGTAGCTATACACATAATGGGAAGTTAATTGGATAAGCAGGCACAAATAGCTCATACAATGCCAACATTTTCAATTTCTTACGTTTGAATGCCTCCTGGTTTTTGATCCAAGTTATAAATGCATCTCATTTTCTGAAAGCATTGAACATTTGGACCTTTGAAAAATCAGACACTGGAGAACTGATGCAAGTCATGCACCAAAAATGTATGTTTTCAGAACCACCAACTGATTTTTCTAAAATCTTGCTGTGACTTATATATTCCCTTTGTTGATAACCATTAAAATATGGTAATTGTTACCAGGCCTCTGCTAAACTTCCAAAGAAAACCAATACTTTAAAGTAACAGGAATGTTGCTTAATTTCTGTTTTAAAAAACAAGCCCATCCCTATCTAGTGATCCTTCTTAATGAAGCATGTCTTGCATCTCCAACTGCCAGGCAAACAGGGAGATAAGCTGTCCAAATTGCTGTGCAGCCAGATACTTGCTCACTCCAGGAGCACTGCCAGACCACTTTCATTTGGAAACAGCCTCCTTCAGCACGGAGGTGACTTTTGTTGCCTCTAGCTGTGGTGGAGGATTCAGTATTGTGTACCTTTCTTTGTGATGTAAGGCTGTCTCATGCAGTGGTAGGCTGCCTGTTGCTCACTCTCTCCCTAGCATAATTCTGTTCTAATTTTGGTGAAGATTAATTTTCTAATTGACCCACAGCTCAGCAAAAAGAATTGATTTCCCCATTCTGAGTTGCTGCCTCACATGAGATTCTTCTGAAATGAATGTAACTATTTTGTGTTATTACCTGGAAGCCACTACACTAATTGAGGTAGGGGGCTTCCCTCATGAAGGGGAAGCGAAAAATTCTGCCTGATTGCAAAAAGGGTGCATGGGAAAATAGTTTGAAAAGTACTTTTATTAGTAGATAAATGCTTATAAGTCACAGCAACAAAGAAAGTGTCATAGTGATGGTTCATCTGGCTGTGCTTCCTGCCTCTAGAGTCACAGCCAGCTTAGATATTTTATCTCAGACATCTCAGTCTGGTCTCACAGACTTCCAGTTTGGTCATAGGTATGAGTTAGACAGTGACAGCTACTTGAGTGACAGGACATCCTCCCCATTGCAGTGTTGCTGTCTGCTATGACTCAGTTACAGAGCAGATCTGCTCCAAGGAGTCTGATTTGCCACCTAGGTGGAGATGTGCACATAGCTTGGCAAGAGCACTCTGAAGAAAAGTGATACTCCTTGGACACGTGGGGAAGTGTTACAGATTAACCAGAAAGATATTATAGAAATGCAGGTGGGATGCATAAGATAATGGTGTGGGTCCTTTCAAAACAGGAAATAATCTCTTTTTTCAGGGAGAAAAGAAAAAAATACATGTTTAATTGCTACATAGCAGGGGCATTTCTTAATCTTTATTTAGAAAGGATCTATTAAAAAGCCATCATTATCACAATATGCATTTTCCATACTCAGTAAAGAAATTCAATGGCTAGAAGTGTTTGTGAAAAGCCTGTTCTTGCCTGAGGGCACACTAGGGTTGCAATGATGTGTGTACAGTTCATGCAGATGTGAAAAAACATCCGAATGCTTCAAACCCAGCAGGTGTTGCCTTCTGCTGACAGATGGTGGGGGACAGTTGGCAGCTCTGGGCTCCCACATCACACCTCTGTCACACCCCAGGAGAGGGTCATCACATAGGCAGAGATTTTAACACTTGTCAGTGTAGGCTGCATCCTAAAAAATACATAACAATTAAAGTAACCTCTTAATTCTTCCAGAACAAAATGCTTTAGGGATACTCTAACTTCCTTCTGTTTATCTTCATATGAAAAGGAAAATTAAACCCACAGAACAGCAGCTCCTGTTATTAACTGTGTTGGTTTCCAGTAATCTCTGTCACCCACAGGTTTACTGGCTAGTTCAATCGATAAGGATCTGCAGACAACTGATCATTTTCTTTGTAACACTCTAGTCATCAAACATGTATTTATGAATTGTACTCTTGTTGCTAAACAAGAATAATCCAGAGCGTTTACTCACGTCATCAGCCCCAGTTGCCACGGAGATGAGTCACAACATCTCTCTCTCTCAGGACACTTCCTGCTTGAGAAGCAGTTTGAGGGTTTTCCCTGCAGTCCTTACACAATAAAAAGCAGCTTTGTGAAGCAAAATCAATGATTTAGTTCTGCTGTACAGTCAGAGATAATTTCTCCAGTGGTGTTAAAACTGCTATGAAATCGACTTCTGTGGCCATTCAAAATCTCCCAAACACATCTTTGCATGAAAGCAATTTAGATTTTAAACCTCTAAAAAGAACCCCAAGTTTAGGTTGAACTTGCCACCCTTTTTCAATGCGCTATGCTAAGTGGTAGTGGTGGTGTTAGGTTGTAGGTTTGACTTGATGATCTCAAAAGACCTTTCTAACTTGTTTGATTCTGCAACCCTGTGTAAGCAGGGCTTGGTAAGGTCTGTGGGGAGGCATCCACTTGTGTGTCAGAGAGTTGCTAAAAATCAATTCCAAAGGAGAACTTATTTAAAAATATACTGGCATTTGTGACTTCCCCATCATTGTCACAGGACCTGCACAGCACAGTACTCTCTAGCTCCATGACTCCAGATCAGTCTCAGCATGTGAGCATTTCCCAGATTTTCTGCTGAATTTCATGTGAACAGCAGGAGAACAGGTTAATGTTAGAATTATAGAATGACTTGGGTTGGAAAAGTCTTTTAAATATCCTCCAGTTTCAACCCTCCATCTATGGTCAGGGACACCTTCCACTAGATCAGGTTGCTCAGGGCTCCAGCCTGACCTTAAACACTTCCAGGGATGGGGCATCCACAGCTTCTCTGGGCAGCCTGTGCCAGTGCCTCACCATCCTCACAGTCAAGAATTTCTTCCTAATACCCAGACTGACACTACCCTCTTTCAGTGTAAAGCCCTTACCCCTCCTTCTGTCACTACATGCTCCTTGCCCCAGCTCTCTTGTAAGCACCCATCAGGTACTGGAAGGTGCAATACGGTCTCCTTCGCTTCTCCAGTTTGAACAATCCCAACTCTCTCAGCCTCTCCTCATAGGAGAGGTGCTCCAGGCCTCTGATCATCTTTGTGGCCTCCCCTGGACTCACTCCAACTGGTCCATGTCCTTCCTGTACTGAGGACCCCAGAGATGGATACAGTGCTCAGGGTGGGGTCTCTTGAGAGTGGGGTAGAGAGGCAGAATCCCCTCCTTTGACCTGCTGTCCGTGGGGCTTTTGATGCAGTCCAGGATTCTGGGATGCAAGTGCACATGGCTGGTCGTATCTTGACCTGGATAAAATCAGAGCAATAAGAACAGAAAATAAATCCGGAAAATGCAATGTTGCTGCTAATATTGTACTTTCAAAGGCATATCCCCCTTTCTCAGCAGAGTTCAAGGCATGAATCCTCCAAGGAAGGTAACATCATCTAGTGGGGAAAGTAGCTATCCAACGCTACTGCATAGTGGAGAGGGACTTAAGAAATCCCCTTGTTCTCTGACGTTTCTAGTGGATTTTTTCCTCAAAGCACTGCTTTTGGCCAGCATTCTGCTCCTTTGTTCACACTTTCCAGCTCCAGCCTCCTCGCTCCGGGCACGAACATCTCTCTCAGGCTTGTGCATATATGGTCTGGGCCTGAAAAATCAGTGATGTAATGCTGAGAGTTGCAAAGCACTAAATCCTGGAGATCTGCACTGATGGGGAAGGGATGCAAAGAAAATACTCAGGTTGTGTGCTACAAATTCCTGTGTTGGTCAGATAATTACAGCCACAGGCAGACAATCACAGGTGGTTTTCCACAAGTGGAGCTTTAAAAAATAGGCATTGTCCAAGCACTCTTATCACACAGGCATATGGTCATAGAATGCATTTTTTATCTCTGTAATAGAATCTTTTTGTCAATTCAGAACAAAACCACCAAGTTTTGAAACTCTGTTTGAAAGAAATTGGATACGAATATTGTTGGATATAAGTGTTTCATTTTGATTTGGGACATTTTTGTGGAGGTATACAACATAAGAAACAGAAAAATGTCACAAACTCAAGGTTATTTTGAATAGAGTACTCAGGAGACTCATCATAAAAAAATGTTGAAATGGGACAGAGACTCATCACAAAAAATGCTGAAGTGGGACAGAAATTTTAGCTGAATCAGACCATTTATTTCTGGTTCACTTTCAAAAGGAGATTCAAACTTACCTGCAATGATTTCACAAAAGGAATTTTGATTTTGAAAGAACTGTGTTTTCCAATGGAAAAAACCCAAACAAGTAACAACAAAGATTTTCTAACCAGCCTCAGTGAACGAGAAAGGTTCACCAGCTTGATACAACATGCAAAGCCTGGGAAGGAAAATTAAAAGTTCCTGAAATGTAAACAGCGAGGATTTTTTATTTTTAAGTTAAAAAGAAAAAAAAAAAACTTTGACATCATGCAATGTAGGAGTGTGAGAGACCCCACCCTGCATCTGGTAGGTGGGGAGGTAACCGAGATCTGCCCTGGTCTCCCACAGGCCACCTCCTCACAGGTGGAAAGCCCAGAGCAGCAGAGCAGGATTTCTGGGCAAAAGCAGCCTGGAACACCCTGGGGAGCCCTTTGAAAATGACTCACTCACTGGGGTGGGGGCGTTCTTTGGAAGGAGGTTAGTGGGGAGCTGGCTGCTCGACCAGTCCTTGGGGACTGGGGCTGTAAAAAGATTGGGAATTTTTATAGCCTGAGTAGGCTTCTGCCTCTTTTTTAACGTAGGAGGGAACGGGTGGAGGATGGAGGAGGGATTTGTTTTGGCTTTTGTTTGGGTAACAAAACCGGGAGAGACCAATAGGTAGAGTTATCTAGGATGACTTTTCCTTTTCTTGCGTGTTTTGCCGACAAAAAGCTGCAGGCGCTTTGCCGTAAGCAAGGCTTACTCTGAGGGGGTTTTTAAAGTACTTTGTACACAGGCAGTTTAACAAAAGCCCACATATTTCTGCTGGGAAAAATTGTGCTCTTACCGACAGCATATTTCTCTCAGTCAAAGTGAATGTTAGGGGAGAAGGATTATCCTAAGAATGCTGCTAAAAGATGAGCGGACCTGGCAGTGTTTGGTTTGCAGTTAGAGTCAGTGATCTTAAAGGTCTTTTCTAACCTAAGTGATTCTATGATTCTGTGATTCAGCAGCAGCTGTTCACACCACAACACTTTCCTGATTTTAGCAACCTTTCCACAGTCTGGGTAATTGTCTCAAGCCATATATTTATGTGACTGTGACTGTAATTTTTTTTGCTTTTTGCATTATGGATGTAAACTGTGCATTAAGGTTTTTTCTGTGTGTTATAAAAGTATTTCAGTACATTTTGCTTGAGAAATAAGGGGAAATCAAACAATTAACTTGAAATTCTGTTTTTCATTTGATTATTTTTCTGGAGTTCGCTTTAGAAAAAAGATAGAACTGAAGGAAATAATAATTAAAGAGACAACATTCAATCTGTACTGAATTGTTTTTCTCAAAATCAAGTTCCTTCAACAACTCAAAATGTATAGTGTATTTTTTTTAAATATTCCAACTTCAGTTGAAAATTAGTTGTCTTCTGATTTCAGGCAAAGTGATATCAAATAGTAATATTACTTGTGGAATGGAAATTATCTCCTCTCACTGTTCTACTTTTGTTACTTTTGTTTTTCATGACTGGCTGTTTTTCAAAGCAAAACTAAGTGATATTAGATCAGTAAAATAACAGAAGAGGTTTGCATGGATGTCCTAGGACTGGAATCAATATGACATTAGACATAAATTTGAGTATAACACTATGCTAAATTTTCTGCAAAGGCATGGCAATTTTTACTTTGCAGATTTTTTTTTACTTTTTAAAGGAATTACTTGACATCAAGAGAAAGACAAAACCCAACAAAATAATAATAGTAGTAATAATAACAACAATAATAATAATAAATGAAACTACTTCTCCTTTGTTGTATGCTTTGGACTTACAGCCCCAAAGAGGATTTACAAATATGCGACAGGTGACAGGTAACAGGTTAGGATTCAAAAAAAGATGCAGCAAAGATGCAAAGATCTTTCCTTTTAGATGTATCCACATGCTCCATTTGGTTATGTTGCAGAGTGATGTGGCCTTACTAACATTAGACTGGCAGACCCAGATGTTGACAGCTGTCTCTCCATAGTTGTTCAGAGCTGAGCATTCATTACACTGCTCTGGTGATTTTGTAATCAGCTCCACTTTCCACGGGATTGAGGATGTTTATGATACATTTAAAGTTATCTTGAGTATATCTCTACTATACTGTGTTCACTGTCAGGGCATGGACAGATTTCTACAGGAAATGTCAAACCTCCAGAGGAGATTTGGTAGTTGCTAATATCTGCAATTTTCTCCTTTTCTGTCCTTCTCCCATTCCTGCTTTCCATCCCCATTCATGCTTTGCTCCAGCCTACAGCAATATGTGGAGGATATAACTTTATAGAACACCAAATGTGAAATGAGATCTGTGGCAAATTGTAGTGACAGGATTGGTCAGGGTGTGTGTGGAGGGACGGTCTGCAGCACATGATTTGGAGAAGCAGAGCTGGGTTAACTTGGTGAATGCATTTACACCAGAGCATCTGAAGGGTCCTAGCAAAATAGCTCACTGTCTTCTCCCCTAAATGAATCCTTTTCAGTACTCAGCTCCATAAAAGCTGAGTTCAATATATGTGGGTGTTTGCTGTTTTGGAACTGGCTTAACTTTCTAATGACAAGCAAAACAATGTGTTACTCTTCTGGGTGTTTTATGTCCCTGTGCTCCCCAGCTGGTGTTCATGAGCACTGCAAGGCACTCTGCCCCTGTTCCTGTCCCTGAGGCCTATGGGTTTATTTCTGGCTGGACACGGATTGGTGGCTGGCTATGAAAGATGACATTTGCAGTTGCACAGGTCTAGGTCCTGCTACTTCACATTCTTATGTCTTTGCACTGTCTGGTTTTGTGATCCTTCCATCTACTTCCTACATTTCCAGCTGATTGTGGGGGTAGCTCAGGTCTCCTGTGAAGCAGCATGGCTTCTCTCCTGCTTTCCCTCACCGTGTTACACACGTTGAGTGTCCCTGCCCTGCGTCGGCCACTCAGAGCTGCTGAGTCCCAGGGTACCAGAGCAGCCATGGAGCTGTGCAGGCAGCTGAATGTGTGATGATACAGCATCCAGATACAGCATCCTACCACAGCCTCCCTCCTTTGTCAGAGCCAGGGCAGAAGCAGAGTGAGAACCACAACACACCACATGTGGAGCCCTAAGCTTTGAGCAATTGCAGCCTGAGGTTTCTCAATTCCAAATTGTCGTGCCTGAGGGAGCACACACCCCACAGATAAGAAGATTATGCCAAGCTGAAAAATTACTTTCAGTTTTGGGTTTCCAGGGTTTGGGCTGAACTTTAGTTGAATATTGGAATTTAATTTCTTCAGCCAACACATGAATACTTGTAGACAAGACTGAACTTCAGGCACACACTTCCTGCCTTACATTTGCTTTAAGTGGCAGCATCACAGAAATGTTCCTGAATAATGAACTCTTTGTCAAAGGCATTACTGGCAAGTAACTTCCTTGCTTTTCCAAGCTTCAAGAAATGCAGGAGATAAGACTTTATCTGTGTAGCTGGTATTTGTTGCAACAGGGTGAATAGATAGAACTGTATCACAGAAATCATGACTCAAAAAATAAAAGTTATCTCAACAGATGGAAATGAAAATGAGCTTTCAGTAAATGTCATCTGATTAGACTACTCCATTTTTTTGTGTCTTTTTGTTGCTTCTAGTACCAGATTAAGATAGATAACAGTAAGAAAATACATTTAATACCTTTTATTTTCTGTTTTGCTCTACCAAATATAATTGTTGAAGTTACAAATATACACAGAACCTAAAGTATCTCTGCTGGCATAGTTATAATGCCATGTACCTTCTACGTATGGAAGCACATCCCGTGCTTTCAGAGTGCTCCAATCTTTTCAGTGCCAGAAGGTGCCAGATTTTGTAATGCAGTCCTGGCCCAGCAGGGTCGTGTTTCTCCAACGAGTGTATGAAATAGACATTTATAGTTGGGCTTGGTGTGCTGCAGCAGCACAGTTCCCAACACAGGACTGAGCAGGAGATAATCACCCTACAGAGTGCCTGTTGGATGGGAATAATGTGATAGCATTTTCTCTCAGTGGCAAGAGGCATTCATAGATGGATCTGCAAGAGACTAGAAAATGGTTTTAATTCACACAAGAGTGAATTGCCTCTGGTTTCTGGGAATATTTTCTCGCCTGTGATAGTTCATGATCTTTCTCCTTTCATCTGACAGAATTAGTGTTCCAGCAGAAAGTACTTTTTGGGATGGTCATGGCCATGGCTGGATTCAACAACCTTAGAGGCCTTTCAAACCAAAATGATGCTATGATTCTCTGATTCAGGTCCCTTACCTTCTTTGTAGAGTCTCTCAGAAGAAAAACTTGTGCTCCAGCAGGTCAGATTTGTTATACACATCATCTATGACTTCGTGAACAGTGATGGTGCCCTTACCCACTTGGAAAGAGAGTGAGAATCAGAGATCCCATTCCCAGGATGCACTCAGCTCCAGAAGGTTGCAGCACAAGACAAGCCTTGGCCTTGTTGTTGCTGACCACCTGGACATGTTTCACATCAGGGAGAAAGTGGGGGCAGTAATGATTATACAATACACACAGGAGAGTCAATAATAGAGCCAAAAAGCAACAAACAAAGGAGTATTGAGACAGGGTTTGTTTTTGTAAGATTATACTCAATTCAGTCATTCTGTGACTGCGTGTATTCTTCTGTTTATTTATGTAATAAGCTGCCCTTGTAAAGCTCTAGCAGATAAAAACATGGAGTCTTTCCAGATGTGTGAAAAAGGCAGTTATTTGGAGAGGTTTTTATACACTGTCTTGTTACAAGAGGTTTTAACTCACCCATCATCATCAAGAATATTTGGATTTTCCTTGGTAAACCACAAAAACCTTAATGGGGAAAATCATTAAACATATAAAGTTATAGAAATATAAATATTTGACTAAAACCATTATTGAGAAGGCTCTTGGGAACCTGTGTTTCTGTAAACTTTAAGGCCTAAAATGAACATACACATACCCTTCTTCCTCTCTGTTTTCTCTCCTCCCATGAAAGGTCAAAATTGCTTCAAGTTGCAGCTGTGAGTCTGAGTAGTTTTATGAAGTTTTACTTCATTGGCTTGTCCTAGGAGCACAAATTTATGCATGGTGCATGGCAGAGCAAAAGGTAAGTTAATGTCTGAGGAGCAAATGTAAATGTTTAAAAATGAACTGAGTAAGCTATAGAATAGCAGGGCCAGGGAGGCCACCTTGTAGCGCTTGTGTTTTATGATGTGTGCTTTTAACAGCACAAGTGTGAGTATATTGTGGTTCTTATTTGAAAGGAGAATAAAATTTTGTGCATGTCTTTCCTAAAATGTGTGATCCCAGCAGACCTTCGCAAATCAACCTCTATGAAGCCAATCATATGAAGGATGTAAATATAAAGAAAAGTTGTATGGCCTTCAGCATCACTGACCTTTTATTTTGAAGCACATTTTTTTTTACTGTTGATATCAGAGAAATGTTCCAGTTGCTATATTGATTGTGGGTCTTTGACTTTTTTTCCTGAAGAAGGAGAGAGAGAAAAGAACTCAGTATTTGAAAACTATTTTCCCTCTAAATAGACAAGGAAGGTCACAAGAGAAGACCTTAAGCTGAATTCTATTTTTCATCATGTTATAAAAACCTAAATAGTTTAAAAATAAGGACCTGAGCCTATGTTTCAGTTAGTATCCTCTGGGAATTAAAGCCTGAAGTCTGAAGGAATAAGGTAAGAAGTAATGGTGGGCTGTTTCTTGGATCCAGAATACCTCTCTGGCTCCTTCAGGAGTCAAAGGACTGGGAGACCCCTCTGGACTGTCTTTGAGGGGTTTGTCTCTCATAGCTATCCCCCTTTCTGACCCCACTTCAGCTTTGAAACATAATAATCACCAGAAATGAGCTTCACAGCTCTCTCAACACTACTTTGCATTTACACAGTTAAACCAGAGTAGCCTTAAACACAGTGTATTCATGTACCAGGATATTGTGGATTTAGCGAAAACTTGCAACAAATCAAAGCAAAGTATGAAGCTGTATGTTTTATGTCTTTATTAACAAGTTTAATAAAATTTTAAATTTAATTACTTGTATAATCAAACAAAGGCTCCATAGTCTCTCAGTATATTGTGCAGATTTAGGGCCCTCAGATACTGCAGAAGGGGCATTATCTTTTCCATAAACCTTTAAAGGATTTAGTTACAATCATGATTCAAAAGTAATGTCAACTGGAAATGTAACTGGAAGTCATCAAAAGAGTTTGCTTACAGTCCGGTGCCTGACTCTAATGTGCTTGTGTGGTAATAATGAAGGATATATCCTTTGCACACCCACCACACAGTCTGTGCTGCCTTCCTTACACGAAACAACACACAACAAAGTGCTGATCCTGGCTGAGCACACAATGGCATTATAGCATCCAGTCCTTTCCCCATAAACTGCTGCTCAGTAGAGGCAACAGCCTTAAGATATGCAATCCTTTTGCTGCTCTCTTCACAGTCTCTGCTGTGTGCAGATACTGTCTTTACTAAGAACTTCTTTGTTTTCTGCTGAATATATCCTCACATTAATAGTTCATCCTGTAGTACATAATTGTTAGAGGTATAACTTGACCCCATTTGTGTTATGGTGTATGGAAAAACACAGCTTTTCCCACTGCAGCATAATAGCTGTCTGTAGTTGTACCAAATCTTCTTTGTATGGAACTCATAAGTGGAAGAGAGTTAAAATATATTAAAAATAATGCCATTTCTAAGCAAAACTCTAAAGATGGGAAGCAGCATCAGTAATGACACTTTTGACAGGAGCTGAAAAGGTGTAATATTGGTCTATAAGAACAGTTGCATAATTTCTTTGCACAATAATCAATAGGAATGTAAATGAAAGGCTTGGGACATCCTTGTCATGCAACAGGAACAGTGTCTGATGTGCTACCCAGAAACGAGTGCAACACATTCCTCAGTCAAGGAAAATCCATCACCCCCACCTGCAGTTTCAACCACTGGCAGACGTGTGTCCATCCCAATAGATAAGTTTCCTGACAGATTTTGTCCTTCCCCTATTAGTGTGGCAGGTATGGAGGGATTTAGCTGGGCCATGGCCATCGACCTAGGCAATGACAACCTCCCATAGACTAAATGAGGTGTTCACAGAGCTGCTACCTGTGCAAGCGGAATGTGGCTGCTCAAATTACCTTACCCTCGCCTCCCCTGGCTCCCTCCTCCCCATCCCCAAGACCGTATCTGGCTTGTTGTGTGCGACAACACCAGCAACTCAGCTGAACTGACAGAAATAATCCGTTTGTGTATAAAAAAGAATTATTCTCTGTACGAATGTTTTCACTTGCTTAGTTGGAAAAACAATCTGGGAAGTAATCTAATGTATCAAGATGAAAAACCTCTTGAATCAGAGTCATTTCAGAACATCTGCATGTTTCCTGACCACGGGCTGAAACAGTGGAGTTGTTTTGTTCACGCATATCCCTGAAACAAAGAGATCAGAAGAGATTAAAGTACTAAAAGTCCTTTCTCACGAAGGAAGAAACACAGCAGTAAGTCCAAGGATGCTCCTTGCAAGCACAAGTTCAAAAACGATAAGCTGGAGGGTGGGACCCTTATGTTGTAGACTTATTGTTTTATAATTTTAGTTGCTTTTAGAAGGTTTGATTCTAAAATGTTCTTGTGAGGTTTTCCCTCAAGGCTTTGTTCACTGCTTCAGTCAGTGCTTACTGTGCTGGGATTAAGTCCAAGACTTAGTCTAGTTCATTAAGAGAATCACAATAAAGAAATGGAGACAACTGTCCCATCTGAGCTATGATGGCTGCAGAGCAGGGGAGGTGAACTTAGGGAGTCCACAGGACTTAGAGACTCTCTATACCGTGCAAATGTGAAGGGCACAGGGTGATATTTTCTCTTCTTTTTCAAGTCAAAGGAGGCAGAAGCAGAGCACATGCACTGTAAAGCAAGTGTAATAAGCAAGCTTGTCTTTGGTTTTATGAAATCCTTTACAAAAGACCAGTTTCTGTAGTCAGAGATCAGTGCTGTTGCTGTCCATCCTAGACTTTCTGTCACCAAATAAGGAGGTGGTGGGAACTGAGAAATGAAATTTCCCCAGTGAAATTCAGTCCACCAGCTCAGCCCATCAACAGCACACTACGTTTAGAGGTACTCTGAATGTTTCAGACAAAGCTGGAGGCACAGCCAGCCAAAGCAGTCCTTCAGCTCAGGCTCCCTGGGAAACAGGCAGTTTGCATCACTGTCTTGAACCAGAGCAGTTAAATGTTGCCTTAACTGGCTTTGGTTTCAAAGTAGGTGGTCTGAGCTGGAACTGCTGCTCCTGAGGAGAAATACAGGTGGCTGACGGCTGAGCCCAGGCTGCAGCCCTGCAAACAGCAATGGGGCACAGACTTGATGGGGGCCTCAGAAACTCTTTCTTCCCTCTGAACTCACATTTCCACTGCTCCCTGTCCCCCAGTATACTGTGCAGCCATAAATCCTGCCCCCAAGGTCCCTCACTCTGCTCAGTTGTTAATTTTCACACATTAATTTTTCTTGGATTTTGCAGTGATGAAATTTCATCAAGGCTGCACTAATTTCAAATTTTGGCCCGTTTATCATCAGGACAACTGCCCAAGTCCATTTATTACAAACATATGTTATGAATTCAGTTACAACAAAACAAACAGTCTGTTATTTTCTCCAGTCACAATAATCACACTCAGACTTACTTAAAGCAAACATAATTTAAAAGCAGTATTTTTTTAATAGCAAACCTATTCAAGTAATGGGTCTGAGATCAAATGGTAGGCAAAGCCATAACATAGGCTAAATGAAACAACAATACCTACAAATAAAACGTGAAATCAAAGTGCGGGCAAGATTGTCTCAGTCACTGCCTTCACCCTCCCACTTCTCTTCTTAGTTTTTGTATTTAAGACAAAGCAAAATTAAACAAAAATAAGTAAAGGATAGCATAATTATGCAATGCCCAGAAGACAGGATGTGTCCCACAGCCAGCTTGGAGCTTTTCAGCATCCTTCCTAGGCTTGGTCCTTGGGGAGGGTGGCTGGAACCAATGCCTTTATGCAAGCACAGTTAGCCTTCACTAGTCTGCCCTTGATTTGTTTCAGAAGTCATCCCACAGCCTTAGAGTGGTCTAGAAACAAGGAAAGGCATTCTGAAGCAACTGCCTTGGGGTGAACGATGCCACACGTCTGGTTTATGAGTGTCACATCTGAATGCGATCCCCGCGGTGAGATTCCACCAGCACAACAGCTGAGCTTCTTGTGATGAGACAGAGCACTGCAATTCAATGTCACACTCTTTGAGAGAGCCAGAGTTGAAGCCTGGCTCATGTTTATTTGGGGGATTAGTTGGTGAAGCAGAAGGTTTTTATATCTCTTTCATCAAGTAGAGTAATAAGCTTAATGCGATTGGGCATTTTAGAGATGACTTGTCAAAATGAAGGAGAGAGGTTTTTGCCATGGTCCCGCCTCAGGTCAGCACAAGACAACACTGTCACTAAAGTCTGGCACAGTTTTTAGACCATGGGCTTTGATGACCTGTGCTTTTATTGATCAAACAAAGCTCAGAAAAATCAAGCATCAGTGGCGTTCCCCTGATGAATGGAGGAGCTCTCTTGGTGTCAGTGGCTAGGGAAGGTGTATGATAGTGCCATTAAAACTTGTTTGGAGGTGTAATTTCATTATTTATGAAGTGCTTCCATGCAGTGTGAAGTCAGATGGACAGCTTCACAGGCACCGAGTGCCGTGCCCTCACCGGCTGAGTGACTGACCAAGGAGAGAGTCCTGTTCAAAAGACAAACCTTCATTTCAGCCATTCATCAGGAAAGGTGAAGGTGAAGCAGAAAGTTCAAACACTGTCCTTGATTGCTCTGGTGTTCTCTACTTTTTTCCTACATATTTCTTAAGAATCTGTGTATGGTATCAAAGTTTCCTCATATCTTTCTTTTCCACATATCAGTTCCTCCTGTGGCCACCACCATGATAGAGGTGTGACTGTCTTTAAGTAGAACACACCAAAACCTGTGACCCAGGCACAGAAGAACTGCAGACTTCAACCTCCAATCTTACATTTTGTCTGTAGAACTCATGGTGGGGAGCTCTCACTGTTGGTGATGAGGAGAGGGAAAGATGAAACAGACCACTTGATGATGAGAGTCCATGAGGTCACTGACAAAGTATCTAACTGGCCTGGGCTCCCAATATTTTCCATGACTCAGTCAACTCCTTTTGTGCATAGTTCCTTCTTTCTTTTGTGATTGCACCTGAAATGTCAAAGAAGGTCTCCCTGCATGCTGAGATCTCGACAGCTTTGATCGGGATTTTCCCTTTCACAAGGTCCCAGTGCAAGGCCACAACAGAGGAGTTATTGAATGTTTCTACACCCCCACAGCTCTTCCGTGCAGGGTGCAGGTTTCCACTGGGTGTTAATCAGCATTGTTCACCAAAGCCTGTAGCAGGAGTGTCATTCTACATGGGCTGTGTATCTAATCCCAATTTGGCATTACTGTACACTGCTGTGTGAGACATCAGATGAAAATGATGCTACTTAGTATTTTGAAAGGCATCTTCTATACGGATTGGAAGGCAGCTCCCTGTAATTCTCCACTTGACAGTTATTTAATACATTTCAGCTCTGGTTTCAGTGCTACATTTAGATTTACAAAAAAAAGATTCCTGACATTTTGTCAGTTTTTTCATCTATGCCTGTATTCCCACTTCATCTCACATTTCCTCAGTTCATTACAGCAACCCCTGCTATGACAGGATAAAACCACACACAAAAAGTCCTTTCATGGCTACTTCACATTGATATCTATTTTTGAGAGAGAAGCTGAACTGAAGCAGCATGACTCTCTAATTCACTTTTTCTCCTTGTCAGCAACTGGATTGACAGGGCTGGGGTACAGACAGACACACTGTCACCTCCAGTTTAAATGCCCCACTGGGACATAAATTCAGAATGAAGGGAGTGAAAAAATTCCAGTCCAGCCAAAATCTAAAACATATTTAATGTATACACCAGAGGAGAACAGCTATCATCTTTTGTGAAGAGAAGCTTGATGCTTGCAAGACAGCCTCAGTACCACAGAAAAAGGGAGCTGTGGGATGCTTAGATCTGTAAAGGCTTGACTTGCAGTTGTTGCCTACATGCCAGGTTTTCTTTGGGCTTTTACCTAGTGGGTATCTCTGCCAGCACAGCTTGTTGGTGACCATTCTCATGTTTGTTTGCTATAACAGTTTAGAAGATGGTGACTTTCATCCCCTACACCTCATTTACCCAAAGTGAGGCAGGTCAGAGGGCTTTTCTGTTTGCTTTCTTTATTCTTCAGTCTTGTAGCATAAGAAGGAGAAGACATTAAAAGAAATTCAAAGACCGCAGGTCCAAAATGGAAGCAAGAAAATATTTCTTCACATTTTGGCACCTATAGTGATACCTGTCTTGACACAGCACCAGGAAAATTAAGACTGAGGAAAATTTTAAAACAGGATTAGATTTGGCAATATATTTGGAAGAAGACATGAATATGTAGATATTGATAGTTAATGCCAGGAATATCTTGGGAAGGACAGAAACTCTGTGCCTAGATTAGATTTTATCTAATCTCTCTTCAGGATTAGGAGGAGATTTGTAGCTTTTAGATGATACTTCAGCTGTTTTACAGGGGGTTATTGTTAACTTGTCAGATATAACTGGTCTCGATCATTCTCAGAGAGAACAACGGACTAGCCAGGCTTTCAGGAACTTTATATTGCTATTAAGTTCACCTCCTGTAAACCTTTCTGGAAGTGGTTTGTGTTAGCCTAGATTCCAGGCACACAAAAATTGGACTTGTCCTATTCCATTCAGCTTCTGACAATTCCAGCTGTTGCCAGCACCAAGCCTGGAAATACCCCGTGACCCCAAAGGATGCTGCTCAGTGGGTGGCTGCCTCCTTGGTTTTCCTGTTGTGTACGAGTTATCCCATTTGGAACACATTGCTGCCAATAGGATCAAAACCAGTGCTAAGAGCTATGTAGTAACCTAAGCAGTAACTCTGTTGGGTATTTAATTACTAGAATTATTTTATTACTAATTGAAATAACACTGTCTCAAACCATTGGACAGACATAAGTGAATTTTGCTCCTACTGAAGTCCATAGCCACATCAAAGAGGGTGGCAGTCCTCTGCCACGAATCCATCCCTTTCTCCCACATGAACTCGCTGCATCACCAGAAAGAGCCCCCATTAGTCTCCCAGGACATACAAGTCATTGCACCTGATAAAGGAGGCAAATTCCTTCCTTACTTCAAGGAGGAATTATCACCTTCAGGAAAGTGTGAGCATGAGTACATAGAAAATCAAAGAAACAGCTCATGGCCATGAATTAATAGACAACCTCAACTTATTATTGCGAAGCAGCTTGGTCAGCTTTCCAATGAGCTGAGGGTGAAAAGTGTGTCCTTGCACAATCACACCTCAGATGTGCGTCCACCAGCGTCAGTTGCTCTGTACAGTAATATCAAATTTGTTCCACAGCCAATGCCAAATTCCACATCTAGCTACTCCCATAAGACCAGGATATAAATTTCAGACAACGTATTTTTTGACAGCCCAGACTGGCACACCCACTGACCTCATGGGGAGGTCTGCACATACTTCAAGGGTAGAATATGACTTTTAAGTAGTAAATTGTTGTTTATCTGCTTCATGCCTTCTTACGGTCAGTGTTGCTCCCTTTCCAGGTCTTTTGTGCTTTCTCCCTCATCTCCTCCATCCCTGTTCATTTCTCTCCTTCTTCCCACCCATTTCTTCTTCTTTCGGTATTTCCTTCTCTGTAATACCTACCAGTTCCCACCATGAACCAAAGAAATACTTAATTTTTCCATCCTTGAGATAAGAGTTGTTATTATATTAAAACTATTCATTCAAGGTTAACCAGTAAATTGGATTTCAACTGGACATAGTTTCTACACATGCAGAGTTCACCCTTTGCCAACCCTTTGGTTTAACTAGGCTGGTATTTCACCATTCTAATTTAAGTCCCATAATTTTAGATCATGTTCTGGTGTTCAAACTGATGCCTAACAAACTAAATTAATCCTTTAAACTAGCCTTTCAGACTGTCTGTAGGCCCAGGAAAGCAATCCTGTCATAGTTACATTATCAAAAGGTTTTGCAAAAGCTCTCTTGCAGCTGACACCATTGCAGAAAGTATAGTGGCATTTAATTTCTGTGCATTTCCAAGCCTTCTGGTGACACATCTGTGTTTTCAGATTATTCTTTTCAGTGAAAATATTGCTCTAATTGCCTGTTTTTAAAATAGCTGTGATTTATTTCTCTTGTTCAAAGTTGTTAAACAAAGCAATAGTTCTTTTCTCCACTTTTTACTTTGTTGGGCAATGAGGAGGGTGGGAAGCCCCAAATAAATGAAGGGTTTTGACCCTGGAGGAGTGTAGGAGAGGAAATGGAAGGAGACTGGTAGAGATATTTTTTGGGATGAAATGCCAAAAGACTCTGGGCATTTTAACAAAATAGAAAACATAACAGGAACAGTAAGGTAAGGTCCCATAACGTTTTATCAGAAGAGGAATCAAAGAGGAAAATAACACAGGCTTTGCCCCTTCCTCTGCAGTCCCACCCATTGTAAAACAGAGTCTGAGGGAACATTAGATCAACTACACACAGTGCAAACGTCCACTGCAAAATCAGGGGTGATTCAAATGGAAGATTTTGAGTCAAACAGAGTGAAGAGAGTGGTAGTCAGCAAACACGCAGATCCTCTCTTTAGTTCATGTGTCTGTGAAACCGGCTACCAGGGTTAGACCTCCTGATTCTGGTATTCACACTGTCATGCAGTAACCAGGTGCACCACCAGGAGAATTTCAGCTCACTCCTTTCCTCCGTGTGGCCCAACAAAAGCAGTCCCAGGACCTGACCCACTTCCATGGAGGACAATGCACTGGGCATGGTAGTTGAAAAGTCCATTTTGCCAGTCTGGGCAGCCTATCACTGAAAAAAAAAAAAAATGCAAGGCCAATATCTGCCCAGTCCAGGCAGCTGCCATGAGATTGCTCCCTCAGAAGTGAGGTGGCAGGGTCAGGACTCCCTGTGCCCTACATACTGGCCACAGGACTTGGTGAGAACAAGGGCTCACTTGCACCCATTGTTTCTGAAAAGATCTCTTGCATATCACCCCAAATCCTCACCTTGGGAAACCCCAGAAGATCGCGCATATTCACCTCCCTAAGTTCACAGTATGAGCAGCTTCCCTTTATTAAGGAACTGCTTAAAAAAGCACAGACAGTTCTAAATTAAGACGAGAAATCTCAATACAGTGTAAATTATAAACATAGATGGATCACAGGGGTGGGGAGGCCTGGGATAGACTCCACATGCTCTTGGCAAGCTTTAGTAGATTTGGTAAAAACCAGAAAATAAACATAATGAAGAAGGTGATGTGTATCATCCTTCTGGCTGCTGGTCTGCCATTAAGTGACCCACAATCCACTCCACTGAGCTCAGAGAGCTGCCACAAGACAACTAAATGGAGGATCTGGGCCTAATTTACCCAAGAAAACAATAACTTTAGGAGAAACAGACTTACTGATTGTTACGTTAAATACGTTTGTTTCCATAGCAGCAGGTGAATAATGTCAGAGCAGGAACTTTAATCCCAACCAGAGCAAGTACACTACTGCGGCTTTAATTGAGGAATAATTAATTTGTAACTAGCATCTTCTCAGGTTGTTCATTATATGGCATTTGTATGCAATCACTCACATACACACAGCATATCCTGGGACACATTAAGCATTTTATTTTCCTGTATTTAAAAAGGAGCTTCTTGCTACTAAATTGCTCACAGCCCTTCCAGAATCCACCAGTATTTATATAACTCTTGCCAATATTTATATTAACAACAGAGGTGCTAACAGATCAGTAAGATGATTTTCCCTCAGGTCTACACAGGAATCTTCTGTATATTCCCGAAAGAACCTAGGAGATAATCCACAATATCTAACAAAAATGGATTCATTGTCAAATAAGTTCCTTTTGTGCCAATCCTGTGGCTTCTTAGGTTATGATTGTTATGGTGGTTGTGTCTTTCCCTCTCATACACAAGGGTGTGCTCACACATGCACACACAGACACAGCACATCAAGCATTGTTGTGACATAACTATTTTAGGACTGTAATTAGTCCAGATTGTGCCAGCTCAAAAAAGCAAAAAGCCATAAAGGTTTTTTCCGCTCTTTCCAGCATGCAGCTTGCCTGGATGAAGGCTTTAGGTGCCCTGCCACCAAGGGGTGATTGCTTTTTTCCATGGGCAAATGCAAAATCCATCAGGCATCCTGCCTGCATGACAGCTGGCAGACCTGGTGCTCTCTTTACAGAGGACACTGCAGAAAGCCACCAGCTCGTCCATCTTGCAACTTGTAGGTAGTTGCCAAGAGTGTAATAGGTGAGAAACCCCTCAATTACAGGCTGAAGGGACACTCAGTGCATGCTGCCTTCATCAGACACAGGTACAATACAGCCCAGACATCTTCACCCAGCACTTCTCTGTTTAAGGAGTGTCCTCGTTAGAACCAAAGAACATGACCTACCATCTTGCCCAGGGTGTAACTCTCAGGATCCCTTTGGGCTTTTGCCAGGAGAGAGAGTCACAAGAGCACAAACAGACAAGTAATGGGTACCAAACCATCTGCATCTCAAGCTACACCCAGGCTGAGCTGTAGTGAGAATTACACATATTGGCTAAAATTGAACAAGCAATAAACATATGACTGTTGGATTCAGAAAACATAAGGGCAATCAGAAAAGTCATAAAAGTTTCTGAATATTTGTCAGGAACATGCAGCACTGACAGTGTAATTATACCAATTTGAGAACCAGGGGAATGTTTTTAAGAACACTTGTCAAGCTAATGGATGCAGAGATTCTGAATATTTAAAATTTTTATGACTTCCAAATCACTGTTCAGCAGCAATTGTTCTTTCGTCAGATGGGTAAAATTTGCACTTCTGTATGTTTTCTTCAAGACTCATTATCTTAAAGAAAAACCTAAATAGACACACTATCAGCCTGTACTGGCTTAAATTACTGAATAAAAATTTCAGGTGTTGTGATTATGGATGCAGCATAAGAGTGTAATTTATTACACTTCCTAATTACAAGTTTTTCTTATTATTACAAGAAGAGAAGTTTCTTGGAATTTGAGTTATTAGCAAGGGTTGCTGTCAAAATTTGCTTGTGTCCATTAATTATTTGGTTTCTGAGGCAGCATTTCCGATATTGGGAAAAGCAAAAAATGAAGTCTGGAATCCAGACAGGATTTGTAGCTGCTTTAGATTCTTTCATCTAGCTTTACAAAGGCTTGTTACTTCAGTGGCTGTATACATACTTATAAAGATACAGAGATTAATACATTAAATCAGTGTGCAGGAGGACACGTGGTTAAGCAAATCACTTGAAAGATGACCTCTTTTACCTGGCTGCTGTGGCCAGCCATTTTCAGCTTCATTATAGTTCTCAGCAGGTGCCATATAAGATATGATCGTTTTGCATCTTCATTCATTTTTTAAAAAGGCAAACATTCATATAAAGATGTCTGGTCAAAGGTAAGCCCTGAAAATGGACCATGTTTGATATCATAACACTTTTTTAATACCTGAAAACACGAAGTTTCACATACCAACTTGACTAATTTTTTTCCTTTTGCACCTTTTCAATTCTGATAATCCCTAACCCATTTACAGTCCTAATAACACGCTTTGTTGTCATCTTAGAATCTTTAATTGCTTCTATTCACCAGATTCATCTTCTCGTCTCTCCTTATGAGCAGCATGCTTGGTATTTTTGAGGAACAGACTTGTTTCCTGACAGGAAATGTGTTTCATATTAAAAACCTCCACTTTGGTTGTCATGATTGTATATCTCCAAATGTACTTCTGATTTTCTCTCTCCTTTTTATTGTTTTTCTTAAAATTTGCCCTTTATATGTGCAACAATGTCACCTATAGTAGCTTCACTATTTACTTTGAAATGTATGTACTCCCTCTAGTCATCCCTTCAAAAATGTTGGCTGCCTTAAATTCTGTGATTATTTCCTCTCCTGTGCTTAAGAGGAAATACCATGCATGATTTGTACTTTTGATGGCTCCTCATGCAGAAAGCTACCTGAAAATTCCAGCTCACAAACAGACTGATGAGATTGTGAGGGTGTTTGTGAGCACACAGATTATTGCAGTGAAAGTCCTCAGTCATGGGCCTGAAACAGAGAGCTGCTTTGTCTACCTACCAGGGCGCTGTTCTTAGCATGTCTGTGCTAGTGGTCTTCTTATTCCCAGCCTTGTCTTTCCACTCTTGCTGCTGGCATCCTCCTGCCAGTTGAGGAATCCCTTTGCCAACTGCTTTTGGTCTTCATTGAAAATGAAAGACAACGCCAACATTCAGTGGAGGTATTTTACTTCTGGGAAAAAACTAAGCAATGCGAACTCTCTGAGCAGGTTAAGCAGTCTCAGGACCTAAGACAAAAGCATGCAAAGTGTCCAATCTAACTTGCACATGGCCTTAAACAACCCATGTCTTCCAGCCCTTTGTTCATAGAAATTTCCCATGTAGCAATTTTGGGGCAGGGAAAAGCTGTCCAATATTTTGTATACATAGAAGCTGTGAAGCTCTCTGTTCAGACAGAAACATTTGAGGAACAAGTGACCCTTGTAACAGGATATGTGTGATCCCAAAAGGCAGTGCATCTACTTAACCAGATGACATTGCAGTCCTGCATATATTATCATAAGATTGGTACAGGAAGGGATTTAACTGAGAATACAAGTTATCCTGCAGAACAAAGGTGAGCTGAAGGTAATGGCACTTGAGCTATCGCTCCAGCATTCTAATGACAGGACATCAAAGTGAACCCTGGAGTCTGATGAACACAGGAGAAGCCTGGACTGGATTTGATGCTCAGCTGCTGCATTTCATACATTGGGCATGCTAAATTTGCTGCTGAAACAAGTCAGCAGAGACACAGCAGAATGGTTTTAACCACTTGTGTTAGAGATCAATTTCTCTTCTCTGAAGCCTTAAGTGCCTTAATTCGACACATTAGATAGTGCTGAATAAACAATGTTCAGACTGTTAAAATAAATCCCAAATAATTACAAATATCAGAAGATGTTTCTATTAAAGTTTAACCACTGTTTGTAGCTGTTTTCTGAGCCATTCTAGTGTTCTCATCTTGGTGAGAGGAGAAAAGCAAATCTCTCCAAAAAATGAAACCATTTTTGTGATCACACCTAGGAGACTGGATAAGGACAAATCCCCCTCCATCTGTTGCACTTTGAGCACAGGGAGAAGAAAAGGTTTCCCTTTCTACCTTGGGTTTGCTACACAATGTCAGCATCCTCAGAAATGTCTGGTGCTTGCCCTCTGCTACACCAAGCTCCGGCTGAGAAGTAACACAGCAGTGTGGGTAACTTCAGTGTGGTTGTTTTTATACATATTGGCAGATGAAGTTAACATGGTTACACATAGATGTTTCCTGCTGCTCTTCATTGGATACCTTCAGACTCTGAAATGTGTTCTGCTGAGCTTTTAAAGTGTAGTTTGAAGAGCTGTCTGTAACTTGTTGAAACAGCCCAAGCTGGGAGTGGGTAGAGCACATGCCTTCTGCAAATTGGGCATTTACAAGGCATTTCAGTTCGGAGCACTGGAAATCAGTAGCTGCATGTGAACATCTTGACCACTCTCTTTTTCTGTTGAAGCTAAGGTGTCCATTTTATAGCAGTTTATTTTTGTCTCATGTGGCAGAATAAAAACAGCCCATAACCAGCTTAACTCCCCAGGGATAGTTTAGGAAAGAAATGCCAGTATGCTCATTGTGATTGCTGTCTCTACATGCATTGCAAATGGATGAAAAAGGAAAGTTTCTCTGTTAGCTTATCAAGAGTCTTACCAGATGTCAAAAATAAAAGATGTTTTGATGTTAGGGCTCAGTGCTGCACTGACAAATGTGGATGTCGGTTCCATGGTGACGGGACAGAATAAAAAGTACAGAGCAAAAGACCCTTTACAGATTGTACCCATTTCATTCATTTATCTATCCAGAGCTCAGAACAAAGAGAAAACAGAACCATTCTTGTTCCACTAATAAAGCACATCACTGATTTTCCTAATGCTGGTTAGAGATCATGCTAATCAGGAGGTCTTGTTATTCCTACCATCTTTTTACTTACATGAAAAGAACATTTTCTTCAGCAAGGTGAACTTCGTAAAAGCTATTTTTCTACTTAGCCATAACAATTCTCAAATGTTTTATATTTGTTTTAGAGTGGGAAAAAATATTTTATTCTAAAAATTTGCAACTTCCTCAGTTGCTTTGGTAATCTCAGATGCCTTGTCACCCTCAGCAACATATGTAGACTCTGATTCATGTGAGTTCATGAGAGCCATGTGGTCCCACATGAATCGAAAGCAGGGATGAACTAGCCAGCAGACATGCCTTATGACATTTAGTTTCTGGGAAATCCAAAAAACTCCCACCCATATCTTGGTTCAGTAGCAGTGTAATTTAAACTCTGCCTATTTAACACAGATGTAATCATGCTCACAAGGACATTTTAACTATTTTCCAATTGTATTTTTAATGAGAAGTTACTGGTTACGTGGACTCAGATTGCAGACGTAACCATGCTGTTTCTGTTTAAAGACAAAAAGGAAGCACATGCATTTCTATTCCTGGTGAGTTCATTGCTCCTTGGCTTCCTTGTACGGGAAACAGATGTAAACCAAGACATTCCAGCTATCAGAGAAGCATGGCAGGCTGCCTTTCTTAGTTCTCCCCTTTTGGAAGACTTAAGTTTTCAGATTCCCTCTAGAAAGCCCAGATTTGGGGAAAAAGGTGAGAACAGGGTGAGAAAGGGGGAGAGGGGAGAAAAAGGAAGGAAGGAAGGAAGGAAGGAAGGAAGGAAGGAAGGAAGGAAGGAAGGAAGGAAGGAAGGAAGGAGCTTTTCTTTCCTTTAAACTAGATTTTTCAGTGATTCACTGTTTAGAATGTTCAAGCAAAAAAGCAGAAGGAAATGTTCACAAAATTCATCCTTAAGACCTTTGCTTTCAGAATGCACCTTTTCTTCATTTGGACTTGACACCTTTAATGAAGCATTTTTCCAGGCAGAAGAGGAAGGTTTTGCACAGGAGCAGTTCAAGGAAAAGGCAAAGAGCCAGCAAGGGATAAGTCAAATTGCTTTTTCATCCATACACAAGGTGCTGGGTTCAGAAGATCTGCTTGCATTCCTACTTTGGCCACGACCCTGTGAACAGCTGTCCTGGTGTTTGGCATTGTCCAGGGAAGGAATGCTCTGCTGAGAGCAGTGGGCAGGCTCAGGAGTGTAAAGTGAAGATGGTGGGGGTTTGCAAGCTTGAAACTTCAGTCTGAAAGAATAAACTTCAGGAAAAACTCAGAAATATAACTAATAAATCAGCCAGGGTAGTGATAGCCAGGGTAGAGCACCGTGCATCACATCAGTGTTCAATTCATGTTTTCATGGTATTGCCTAAAGGTCCCAGTTTGGACTGAGCATCAAAAAGAGTACCAGAGGCATTTGGGTGTGCATCCTACACAGATGGGCCTCCCTGCTCTTCTACTGACATGAGAACTTACTGCAGCTGCCTCCTGCCCCAGTTACCTTGGCTACCAAAAACCCAGCTGCGAGGAGAGGTAGTGTGTCATCACCCCACACAGCTGGAGCCCAGAGGCAAAGTACTCCTGGCCCCCATGTTAGATGTAGACAGAGCGACCGGCCTTGTATGACCACAGAAACTAGAAAGTTTAGAGCCCAGGCAGCTTCTGGTCAAAAAGACAAATGGAATAACTACATATATAACCACAAAAGCCACTTTATGAAAGCTGAATTTGATACAGGATCTGTTCTTGTTTTCCCAGTTTCCTAATCCTAAATAATTCATTTTCCTTGACATCACCCACGGCATCCATTTGTCAGTGAAATATCTTCATAATCCCCACACTCTTAATTACCCTGTTTCTGTCCTGTCATATCAATCACAGGGTAGCTGTGGCCATTTTTTGAAGGCATATCCTTTTGATATCTTATGACTTGTATAATACTGGGTGAGTTTGCCTTAAAAGTGTGCCAGAAAATTGAGTGAAATGTCCTTTGCCTCAAAGCTTTCCACAGGCTGAAGTCTCAGCACTCAGAAGATGCAAACCTACAAAGTGGGGTCAGAGACATGACTGAAAGCATCTTCATCTTGACATGGACTAAGCATAAGTCAAAAGTTGATGCATTGCCCATCTCCTTCGTGCTGGATGCTGGGGCATGCCACTTCCTTTGTGATAGAGCTGCTGCACAGCTCTCAAGGAAATCTGGACCTGTGCTCATCTTGTTTCCTCTGTGCTCTGCTGCTAAGGGCTCTCTGTTCTCCTGGAATGGAGACATGAGACCAGACCTTTGCTGCTGTAACTTCTGCAATTGACAGGACCTGTGCTGTATTGTCTCAGCTCTGGAGAGGCTCCAAGCAAATTCCCAAGCAACTGTTGGAAATCCTAACAGCTCACCTTATGTACAATAATTTGGAAGGACACATTTGGGCCTTCAGAGGAATCCTATGATTTCTATCCAGAACAATTATAGCAGTTGACTCTGGGATAAATATTTTGTTCTCCCATATGCAAGAACGGAGTTGCCAGTACTAAGAGACACATTTTGCAAACTACAAATATGGGGAAGCAACTCTAACTGTGATTGCCTGAATATGAGCCAATGAGATTTGGCACCAGCTAGCTGGCTTGGTGAAAAGGTCTTATCAGCTTCTGCAAGCTTCAGTTCACACAGTTTCTGCATGATTGTCTTTCCTGCCTTGTACTTTAATGATAAAAATCATGCCATACCAGCTCTCCATTCAAAATGTCAAAGCCTGACAAAAAGTCTGTCTTAAAATATTAGATTGACACTGTTGAGGGAATTTGAAAATGTTTGTTTGTTCATTTGAGTTTTCATAGGACAGGCAGGAAAACTGGTACAAATTGTTAAAGTGTGACTTGCATAACCATTGAAACACGAATCCATTGGTCACAATGGTTTTCTTGTATTGCAGCATATTCTTTAGAGATGTGAGATAATTTTTTTAATTTTAGAGGGGTGTTTAGTGCAATTCCTGCATAATTGCACTTCTAACTCTTCTTAGTTCCTTTAACTGTACTTCTTCTCAAATCCAAGTATAAGACCTTCACTGTTAGGGTGATGGAGCACTGGAGCGTATTGCCCAGAGAAGCTGTGGAGTTTCCATCCTTGGAGATACTCAAAAACTGTTTGGACATGATGCTGGATAACTGGTTCTAGGCGGCCCTTCTGGAGCAGGAGTGCTGGACCAGAAGATTTCCAGAGGTCTCTTCCAACCTCAACCATTCTGTGACTCTGTGATTCTAGCTACTGATAGCCTTTCAGACTGCAATATTGCTCCATATTTGCCACAGACATAAAAGAAAATTATTTTATTCCTGAGTTAACCAGAAGTCCCTTAATGCCTTCCCTGTACCTCAGAAAGGGAGAATAGTTAACCAGAAAGAAAGAGTAAGGAAAAAAATTACTCTAGGAATATTTTAAATATTCATTTTTGAAGTGCACTGCCCCTTTTTGCTTTTATTATTTGAACAATTTTGCTCTTCTATCACTCTGTGATTGTGAATTTTTAACCCTTACTGGCTTACAGCAATTTTTGTAATTTTCCAATACCCCCAAAACCACTTCAAGGACCTGTTATAAGTGTCTTTGGATTGGATTGTGAATCAAGTCACAGACAGAGATGCATTACTACTGGAGTTTGTTGACACAGTGACATGTCTCTGAGTCAGATTTCCGTCTTTTTTTTATTAGCCTTGTGGGTGGGATGCAAATTATTTCTACCCTATACTGTGTCTGACATTACAGTAGGGTGGATCAAGAGATGTCTCTCCCTACTCCTTAACTCTGTCCAAGTGGAATAAGCAAGGCTGCTATTTTTATTTCTTCTTTAATGTTGAATTCTGGTAACCTGTGGGAAACAGATAGTCTAAGTCACCGCGACTCAGCTGTAACACTCCTTCCAGGCTTGGTGTCTGTTTACAGCTCATCTGTATTCAGAATTATGCCTCCTTTATCTGTCTGGCACTGATTTAGGGTAGCAGTTGAATATATGAAACACAAATCACTTCAAATAATTTGGCAACTCTATAAGACTGAAGCTTGTTTTGTATTAAATGTGACATTTCCTGTGTGGGGGACCATATCTTGCCTTAACACTACTGAGACCAATAACTTGCTTTTGCTTTTCCATTTGGTCCTTTAACAGCCATTTAATGCCAAAGGGGGTAGGGGAGGGCAATACCTCATGCTAAATGTTTGGAGTATTTAAATCACTCCATTGATAAGGAGGAAGGGGTGCTTGGTGTTCTCTATCAATAAATGGGGTTTAAACAAAGAGCTTCATTGAGCTGGATGCCAGACTCTCATCCGTGATCAAGCACTGACTAGCTCCATCTCAGGAAGTGCCTGAACATATGGAGAGAGTTAGCTTCCCAGCCACGGGAGAGTCAGGGTCTGAAAGCAAGGCTGCCACTAAAATCAAACTGCTGCAAACCCAGGAGATGTGAAAACTGCCGAATCTCTGAATAGGAGCATCCACAAGGACTCCGCTACATCCCAGTCTTGCCGTGCTTATTTTCTCTGGTGCATGTGTGATATTTGCATATCACAAAGGTCAGGAGAAAAAAAAAAAAGATGCAGAAATAAGAAGGAACAATGATCAGATGCCAGAGAAATACACACACATAGTTTGCACCTAGTCTAATGCTCTCAAAACAAGGGAACAGTATACACCCTGACATTTGTAAGGTAAATTAAAAGGTTCATGAAGAAGTAAAAGTTGCCCAATTTGAAGCATTATCCCAAGATACTGAGCCTCAAAAGAACATTTGACATCTCTAGATCATCCCCAAGCTGGAAGACAGGACAGAATGTACCAGGCACAGGTAAAAATAAAATACATATTGCAGCTTGTTCAGCAGGTAAATAAAGCATTTCTATAAGGATTGAAAGACATTCAGAAGGAGGTCAGAAAAGTTCAGGGGCAGGTTTTGTTTCAAGATAAATTGCTCCCCAAAGTTCAAGTGTGCTTTTTCCCCTGTTTCTGAAATTGGTACCAGCTGCAGTTTTATTTCATGTTTTCTCTTGCTTTCCTTATTATTTTCCTCATTTGGATATTCTAATCAAAACCAATGCAGCTCCTTCTGAGTATGCAGGAATAAGAAAATGGGCACTCACCTAGTGCCCATTTTTGTACTGGTAGTATGGAGTGAAAACTGATTCCCTTGTCTAACAATCACGAGGTTTAATGATTTAGACACCTTTGTAGCTAGTACTTGAGAAATTAGCAGAATAAAGACATTCTTCCCATTTCTTAACCAAGATCTGTAGCACATAAGACAAAGCTGATACAGTAACATGATCTAAAAATCTCAACATTCACCCATTCATACTGGTTTTCTCAAAAACAAAAAGCAGTCATTGTCTCGTAAGAACTTTACCCTGTACCTGCTTTTACACAGATGCATGACTTTTATGTACATTTATCCCTGAATTAAAGGGACAAAAATTCATCTCTGAGCATAGCAGATGATATGGAATACATAGCATAAAATACATAACATAAAATCACTCTAGGACAGTGAGTCAGTCTCATGGTGAAGCTGACCCTGTGTCTGAAGTCAAAAACAAAGGTTCAGCTCCTCAGACATGAATAGAACAGTACACCAAGTACATAATGTTTAATTATGCCGATCTCAATGCTAAGTAAGCTTCTAGGCAGGAGTTAGAAATGGGAACCATGTTGCTCAATTTTGGGTGTCTACTCTTGAACTAGTTGTCACGACTCACTTTCCAGACAATGTAGGTCCACCCAGTAAGATCACAGAATCACAGAAGCATGGAAGCATTTAGGCTGGAAAAGGCCTTCAAGACTGAAGCCAACATTTGACCAATTACCAATTTGTCAAACAGATCAGCGCACAAAGTGTCACGTCCAGATATTTCTTGAACACCTCCAAGGATGGTGACTCCATCACCTCCCTGGACAGTCCATTCCAATGCTTGATAATCCTTCCAGTGATGGAATTCTTCCTGATGTCCAAACTGAACCTCCCATGACACAACCTGAGGCCATTTCCTCTTGTCCTGTCACTGGTAGACTGAGAGAACTGATCCCAACCTCATTACAACCTCCTTTTGGGGAGTTGTAGAGAGAAATAAGGTCACCCCTGAGCATCCTTTCCCCAGGCTAAACACCCCCAGCTCCCTCAGCTGACCTGTGCTCCAGATCCTTCAACAGCTCTGTTGCCCTTCCCTGGACACACTCCAGCCCCTCAGTGTCTTTCTTGAAGTTGAGGAGCCCAGAACGGGACACAGCACTCAAGATGTGGCCTCACCAGTGCCGAGTACGGGGGGACAATCCCTGCCCTGGTCCTGCTGGCCACACTGTTTCTGCTACAGGCCAGGATGCCACTGGCCTTCTTGGTCACCTGGGCACATTCAGGTTCATGCTCAACTGCTGTTGACTGAACACGACCTCCAGGACCTTTTCCAGTGGGCAATTCTCCTCCAGCCTGTAGCACTGCAGGGGATTGTTGTGACCCAAGTGCAGGATCTGACACGTGGCCTTGTTGAACCTCATATTATTGGCTGCAGCCCATGGATCAAACCTGAAGTAGTTTCCAAAGGCTGATGGCCATTTCAGGAGCAGATAAATCTACTGAGCACAAATTAAGGTGACTGTATTGATGATCTCCACTGGATACAAAGGGAATCTGAGGTGACTAAACCAGAAATAATGACCTTCACTAACGGCATCCACAATTTAGATTAATTTCCCCTCTTTTTCCTCCTCAGAAAACAAGGTCCTCTGGAAGGAACCGGCCAATGTCTGGAAAACTCATTGCTTTTCATGGAAACATTGTTGATGTTTGTTGCAAAAAAAATGCATTTCTCTGAGTTATGGACTGAGATAATGTAAATACCTCCATACATGACTGCTGTATAGCATATGGGGAAAGCTACAAAACTACAGAAGAGTAGTGACCAGCTAATGGTAGAGCGCTGTTTTCGCTTGATCCAGCAGACCAATAACACAAGGTCAATGAAGAGTAGTATTGATGAGATATTTTAAAATCAGATAGGCCAGATACCAGTAGGAAAGAGCTCCTGGTTGTCATCTGCACAGGTCTCAGCTGAGTACCCCATTTAAAATTGCTTCTGATATTTTTTGCAGTGTTTCTGCATCTCTGAGCTCACTGAGATACTTGTGTGGAAGACTGACTGGTATTAAAACGCCACTTACTCAGTAAATGTGATAACTAGAAGTGTAAGCCACTTCACTGGGCAGATCTTCTTGTATCAGCAGAAATCCCCTTCTCTTCCTACTCCAGGAGATCAAGGAGATGGATTGTGAGCTAGAGAGCACCGTCAAACACTCTGTTTTGAAGAGGAAAACCTCTCCATCTCCCATTACCCTGAGCATCATCCACAAATTGGTTGCAGGAGGCTGAAAAAACAGGAGTGACGAAAGGCTGCTGGTGACAGAGACACCGAGGGAATGAGACAGACACAGGCAATGGTTTGTGCAGGGCTGTGGTCCCGGCCCCCGCCCACTGCCCTGGAGCATCCCAGCAACACCCCACCATCCCAGGGGATGCAGAGGAAGCGGAGTCATGGCCTGTTCACCCACCAGGTGCCCAGCACTGGCTGACAGAGTGGCCTCAGGCACAGTAGGAAGTGATTATGAATACAAAAACCCCCAAGACGACTTCAGAGGGGCCCCAGCTATGCCCATTGCACACTTGACTCCAAGCATTTTGCAGAATTCTCTGATTTTTTCCTTTGTTTTTTTTTCCTACAAAACGAAAGTAGAAAAATTTAAGGTGTGCAAGATGTTTATGGTGTTAGTATAGTAATAGGCAGGTTAAAAAGCTGCCTCCACATGATACACAACTTAGATAAACAGAGGTGTCAACCCTGCTTCATGGATATTAAAACAGGCTTAGGACCATTTTTGTTCAGAAAATACTGATTGTGAAAATTAAATGCTTTTCTGAAGAGGGGAGATAAGATGTATAAATGATTATCCATGTTAAAATGCTGCCACATCTTCTTTTAATTAAGTATTACTAAGCTCTCCTGATACAGTCCATTCTGTGTCCAGTAAGTCAGCCAGAGTGTAAGGATTTGTCAGGCTTCTACTTGCCCTGTTCTTCTACTTGCACTGGGACTCTGTTAACCCAGTGCCAATGGGTTAACAGAGTCCAGTAAGATCGGAAACACCCCAAACTTTCAAAGAAATGTTACACCTGCTTGGTGCCCTGAAAACAGCTTTTTGTTCAATCTATATCCAATTTTCCATCAATTTCCAGGATGTTTCTGGATGAAACATCAGTTTTCAGTAACATTCCATCTTGTGTAGAAACTGACAGACCCCTGGACTTCTAATGAAACCGTTGTCTTTCTCTCCATTGCACATTTTCCAGTAGGAATTCAGAGAGTCAACTACATAAACTTTGTTCATTTGTTACTGACTGAGTTGCAGATTGGCAGGGAGATGAACTTCCAGCTTTAGATATGAACAACCATTTCTAGATGGCCAAAAGTCTATCTTACCCCAAAATAAATACAGAGTCATCTCTTCTGTAGGGACTGTTATTATTATTATTATTGAGAGAACCAACACTGCAATACTTAGTAACAGAAGGAAATTGAAATTTTAAACTAGTACAATAGAAGAAACATGTGTGCCATGTAACCATGTTATTCAATATAAAAGTCCTGTTCAATAGCTCCCCTAAAATATTGCTTTTTATCTGCTTGTGGGTGGTCTAATGGTCTTGGATTATATTACAAACATAGATGGATTAGTTCAAAATGTCCTGCAGGACCCTCTCTTTCTCTCTTTGCCATCATCTACTACCATTTGGCAACTGACCCAAAAATATAAGCTTTGGCCCTTCTGTTAAAAGGAAACTAATGTGATTAGTTAGGTCAGTAAGTAATGGGTTTTTTAGAGACGAAAGAAATTTGGTTTGGGACAAATCAAAACTAAATTTGTGCAAGTTTTTTAAGGAAATGAACAAAGTGAACAAATATGTTTTGGCTCAAGCTTTAATGTTTCTTTTAATCTGGAATGAAAAGTTTCCTCTCATTGTCAGATTGTTTAACTCTTTTGCTTAATTTTGGTTAGGTTTTTTGTTTGTTTTTGTGGGGTTTTTTTTAAGATTGATTTAATGTTGCTTAGATGAAGTATCAAATTAGGTTAGTTTTGCCGAGATGAAGTGTTAAATGCAAAAATTTAACGCTTCTGACACAAAGGGGTTTGCTATTGCTTGGTCCTTTCCTCTTTGCTTCTCCTCTTTCTTTTCAAGTGAGACCAATTTAACAACTTGATACTGAATTTTCCAGCAAAAAGACTCTTTTAAAACAATGTGTTGTAATGAGTTTGCTGCTGGTAAATACTTCAGCTGTAGGAAATTGCAGCAATTTCGTGTGTGAGTGGGAGATTCAAGCCCATGCTGAAGTCAGAGCTCCCCCATTTTCCTTATCAAAGGGCCAGTTATTCTAGTCTATAGCAGAGTGAAGTAGGTTATGATACTTCACACTGTAGTTAGGGATTTAGCTTCAGTGGAAGTGAAAGAAGAAATAGGCACACACAACTTAGTTTGCCATCATAAAGACGGGTAAAGGCACCCACAGCAAATAGCTGGAGAGCCACGGTCAAATACTTCTACTTACTAGAAAGGGGAATCTTACTCTAATTTGCCCTAAAGACTATATCTGACAGCACTGATGGTGCCAGCATGTGCTCCAGCAATGACTATTTTCTGATGCTTCCCAATCTTTGACCAACACAATGTCCTGAAGAAGATAATTCCCACTTACTAGAAATATAGAAACGTTGTCAAAAACTTGTATCAATTAGCATGTTCAGTGTGTAGTTTTCAGCTTATTCTGGATATTGATGTCTGTTTTATTTGCTCTCAGGTTTAGTTTCATGGAGTTCTGTTACAGCCATAATGGGGACATACGCCGTATTTTCAGGGCTTTTCCTAGTGGGTACTCAAGATGTGATTCACAGTCACCAGTATTCAGAGCATGGTGAGCACTCACTGTCAGGAAGCACAACCCTTTGACAGTGTGCCAGGCAGGACTGCAAAAAATCAGGTCTGCTTTTCAAGAACGAGCCCGTGCCTCTGTGTTTGAAGGAGAAAGTTGCCTGTTACCTTGTTAATCAAGTGCTATAAATGGAAAACTTTACTCTTTACTACAGTTTTCCTTGAAACAGATTTTAATCGCTGCAGGGAAGCAGTGAAATTAAATGAAAGGAGGATGTTAGGAACCACAGGGGAAAAAAGTTCCCTCAATTTTGAGGTGTAGAATTTGCTGTACAATGATGTTCAGATGTTCAAACAAGCCACAGATGTGAAAAACATGACCACAGGTGAAGACATGATGGGTAATGGTGTGTTGATTTCTCTGCACACAGAGAACACCCACCCTCAGCATCTACTCCACCCAAAAGCATTTGCCATTTTGGTAGGTTATCCCCAACAAGATCTCACCTGACCACCCTTTCTACCTCACTCATCCCAGCAGGAGGGGATTTCCAGGGCAGCACAGCCAGCGGGTTGGGACTTGTACATCATCACTGCAAGTGGGGACGTGGTAGGAGCAAGGCTGTGACCTGAGCAGTTCAGGTTCTCTGTCCTTAGAGGTTCTCACTGAATCAGATTTTGTGTGCAATAACCCACAATACCTCTGGCCTAAACAAGATCTTCAGTATCATACCAAGTACCTCAGGATGTTTGATTCTGGACACAAAAACTATGCCTAAATTAAAAGCCAGATGTCCAGAGATGAGCATGACTATGACTGTGAGGGTACCCAGAACATTTGCTTGGAAGCTGCCCACTCTGACACAGCTTCTCCAGCAACTTTGGGACTAGCAGCCAGAGGCTGGGTAAGATACACAAGACCCTCCAAAACACCACTAGAAAACTACCACTGAGCACTGGATCTGCTTACCTAGTCTTGTGTTGCAACTCAGCATGTTGGAAAGTAGGAGAGGGTGAGACCAATCAAACTTCTCTATTGAGTATTTTCTTACCTTACTGGGGGAAAATCAATCTTTTCCGCTCCAGCAGTCAGCCCTTTTCTACTTCCTCATTTCCTTGCCCTACTGTGGTATAGTTGATTTCATGTTTGTTTACTGAAATGTTTTATCAGCAGGAAGAGGGGCACAAGTGTATGACTTTCTGCTGAAGAAAATTCTTTTGATACACAGATTTTCATATGGAAGGGAGAAGAGAATGGATTTTATCACCTGTCTCTGCTCCTGGCATTTGCCAGGGGTGTGTGCCTTACAGGTAGGTGACAGTCAATACTATGTGCTTTAGATGTCTTGTCTAATGTCGTCTTCCAGAATTCAAAATTAGGAATTCATGGGAAACTGATTTTGTCCCACCATCCACTTTGATGTCCAGCAATGTTTCACTTTAGGTATTAAAAGCCACTTCAAATACCACAGTACCATTACCTCCTGGCAGCCAGCATGAGCTGACATGGGGTGGAGGTGACCAAGAAGTCACACAATGTTGGATGCATCGTCTGGAGTCAGTGTGTGTTACCCAGTGAAGCTGTTGAAGATAGAGCACAACCTCCAGGTGAATTCAGTGAAATACCTCCTTACCCTTCATGTTTGAAGGTGTAGTATGGTTAGGGTTTTACTGCCAAGCAAATGCACAATGTTTTTTATGTGGCTATATCCCTTGCTAAGATCCATCTTTTTTTTTTTTTTTTTCTTACCCCAATGATTCATTTCCTTTATGACTAAATGCCTCTGCTTGCAATTTTCTTTCCAAGTTAAACTCAGTCACCCCTCATGCTTGCCTGGTGTTTGGGAGTTACAGCCCTGCACAGAAGCTGCAGCTGAGCTATGGGGTGGAGGTTGTGGCTGTGTTCACACACCCCATTACCAGGTGTTCAACTACAGCTGTGGGAAAGGTAATTGCTTCATTTGGTCCTGTTCATCTGTCAACACAAAATTCAGGCTTTTACTTTCATGATTAAAAGGAATTTTCCTTTTTTAATTTTTGCATTTGTGTAGTCACATGTTAAGAGATCCCCCTGATTTCAAGATCATTCCCAATTGACTATTTCTAATGCAGGCAGCATTTTCCAAAGTATTTTCCTCCCTTTCAATTCCCTAACTTAAATTTTAAATTAAATTACAATGCAGACATGTACATAGCCTCTCAAGAATGGTCCTTTTTCACCACACTTGCTAACTTTTCCTTTCTCTAGATATAACCTACCAGTGTGAGTTCGTACACAGAGACAAAGAACACATAAAATGCCTTAGCATGTTCCGTAGCTCTGTCAGGAATATAAACTGTCATTGTTTCACATCAGTGGGAAGGTCCTTTTTGGTGAGTGCTGAAGGCAGAGATGCTGCTGTTCCCGCAGGCTGCCAGCAGAGAGCAAAAGGGGCCCAGACCGAAACCCTTAGTGAGCTCTCCTCGTGCCCTGGACACACACAGCTCAAGGAGAAGGGAAAAGTGGTTCCTTATCCTCTACAGGGAACACAGGTTTTCCTCACATATCACAGAGAGCAGGGATAGTTCAGCTACTTTGCTGCAAAGAATAGGATTCATTTAACCCTTTCAAAAAGCTACTGCAAAGGAACTGGCACATGAGCTGTGGGGAAGCAACTGCTGTGATTATCTAGTTGAAGCTCCTGACAGCACTTGGATTTCATCCATCCTGGGGCACGACCTCTGCGTGAAAGGTGACTATATGATCCCACCACAAGATCAACCTTCAGTCTCTCAGTGAGATCATTAGAAGTGTCTGGCAGCTGGGCTCTGTGTTTGCATTAGTCTGTGGGCTGGAGCCTTAACTATTGACCCAGACTTCCAAACACATGAAATTGCAGCTACAGTCGATAGCCTGCCACTGTTGGCAGTGGCTGGACAGGTTCAAGAAGGGGGTTTGCATTTCTCTTTTTGCAGCAATGGCACTATTTGTCCTGTCCTGCTCAGAAACACTTCCACTTGCTCCCATGTGAAACTTTATAGCACTTCATGTTAGTAAAGGACACAAAAGAAAGCATTTGGGCTGACAATTGCAAGCAGTGTTCAAATAGCAGCCACTGTGTGATGCAGATGTTGCCAGTGTCTCAGATCTCCATTGCCAACAGTCCACAGCTGACAAATAACACAGGTGGGACATGTCAGAGTGGCACCATAGGGTGAAGGCAGTGACTGAAAGAGGGTTGGGGCTTTTTCCCATTTCTGTGCTATAACAATGAGTAAAAGCAGGTCTGGTATAGATTAGAGTTTATGAACCAGACGGTAGTGAGCCTTTAGAAAAGGGGTTTGTCCAGGCTCTTACCAACTGGCTTGTTAGTCTCAACTCTTCTCCCATAAAGTCACAAAACAAAGCAAGGTCTCTGCAGAGGTTTAGGGGCTGAGCTGCTAGCACCTGCAGAGGCAGATGGGTGAGGCATGGACCCCAGCCAAAGATTTCCAATGAAATGACCCTGAGCCAGACCACAGAGAAGGGGTAGTGAGAGGAAACCTCCACAGCATGGACCAGGAGTCAGAAACTGAAGGCTTCCTCTCCAGCAGTATTTCATAACCACAAAATTATTTTAACTGGGTTCATTATGTGGATTAGTTTACAGTTCTTCTGACAACCCAGATATCCAAAAGGACAGAAGAATGAATGGTTTCCAAGAATAGTTACTTCAAAGACAAACTAAAATATGTAAAATGTGAGTTAACAAGGAAAGGAACAGCCATCTTCAGTTTTGCTGCCTTTGACAGTGAAATGTAAATTACTGTAGGCAGAATCATTCAACCTTGGGGTCAGAACCAAGGGAAAAATGTTTTTAAAGTGATTCACAACGTTAAGTATATGTAAACTCAAATAGATGAAAATTTAAGATGGAGATCTAGTTCTTAAGTGCTTTTAAGGAGCTATTTAGTTCCTATTTTCCTCCAGATTTTTATTACGATTCCGGTCTGCTCACTCCGTAGATATGTCCATCTGAAATTATTTTTAACATCTCATACTGATGTAAAAACAGTAACTCAATTAATTGAGAATTGGGGAATGAATGAGAAAAAGACAGTGGGGATTGCATTCTGACCGAATTGAACTGAATTGATCTCTCATGAGTTTTGCAAAGCTCTGTTTCTCTGAAAATAATGTCATTTGGAGACCCACATGTGGAATAAAATGGAAACTTCATGTATCTACTCTTTCTTTAAAAAAAACCAACTTGTATTTGTTTAATTCCTTTTATTTGTAGTGTTGGTCTAAAATATCGTTGTGTGAGCTACAATAAAATGAGGAAATTCCATAAAACTTTGGAAATGTTTCTCTTCTTTTTGAAAGTAATTTCATTTTGCTCATTTCATTCTTATTTTTGAAGTCAATATGGGACTTGAAAGTACTCACCAAATAGTTGAAAACTTTTTGTTTACGGGATACTCTGTTTGCATGCCATGCAATTGTTCACATGGGCATCATGATGGTATTTTACTCCTCAACTTTAAATTCTCCACTATGAATTTCCATCACAATCTCTCACAGTAAAATTCAGGAAGAGTTTGTACCTAGGAATGCCTCCACAGTGTCAATGACTTGAGTATCAAACAGACCTGTGAATAGTGGTAAATTTCTAACATATTTGCAAATCCTTTCTTAAGCCGTGTGGCCAGCTTTAATAGGGGAGAAATAAACATTTAAAGATTGGGCAGTCAGCTTTTGCTGGGGCTTCTAATAATGTTCAAAAGGCTGAGAAATGGTGAGAAATGCAACTGAAGTGTACTAGTTCAAGGGTCAGAAATGTATCATCTCTCCTATCTCCTGCTTGTCTCATGCACAGATATTGTGCACAGCTGCTTTCTGGCATTGCCTCCTTTATTTTTCATTACATTTTGAGCCGAACTCTCAGGTTCATCTAAACAATACTCTTCACTTCAAGGACACTGTAACAACACCACGAACTGAGGCCAGTGGGAGCACAAATATACGTGAGTAAAAGTGGCACAGGGTATTAGGGCTCTGCATTCCTGTTAAAGAGTGTTCGAGACCTTTCTCCACAGTTCTGACTTTACATCTCCTTTTTGTCACTGCTTGGCATTTCTGACACCTTTTCTGGAGTTTTCTCATGAGATTTTGACTGAGGTCTTGAAATCACAAAAGTTGCAGCTAGGAGCTAAGGCTCTCTTTAAATATCCATTTTATCCCAGCTGTGTCATAAGCCCATTCTGTAATAAAAATGTTAAGAGAAGCATCACCTCAGAGATGTCATGTTCATCTGATCAGTAAATCTCTATAATGATGAATCCCTCATATCTGGATAAGGCATGGTGAAGGAAAACATTTACATCCTTGATAGTGGACTTTAAGCTGCAATCCAGGAAAATGTTTTCCAACAGGAAGACAATCAGCATCACATAATTCAGGATGCTTCACATAACCATGCACAAAACCACAGATAACTCTGGAAATTTCTGGAAATCTGGTTTGCTTGGTGGTGTCAGAGGTGTTAGAGTCTAAGTAGAGCTATGAATTTTAAGTTATAAAGATGATAACTGTCAACAGTTATGGTTATGAAATTGGTTTTGTGATGAAACAGGAAGCTGCCTGGAGTGTCCTTAGAGTGGACACACACACATATTTATGTTTATATGTATATATTCCTTGCCCTCCTCCCTCAGCATGTTCTGATAGCTGTCCTACACTCATCTGTCATTATCAAGGGGCTTACAAGGAGGCCTATTGCCTTGTTCCCACTTCTTTTCTGCCACAAGTAGCAGGAGAAGACTCTCCTTGCTACTGCTGGAACATTCCCCACTGTGAGGCTGTGCAAACTTCCACAACGGGGTCTGACTTCAGAAGAGTCATACAGGGATGTCTGATTTGGAAAAAAATGGGAAAAGTATGATAAAAAGTAAGGAAATAGTATGCAGAAATGCAGAATATTGTGGAGACAGGAGATTGCAATTTCCATTTACACGTGTTCAAGTTATTTCTTCAGTTGCACTGTAAGAAAGAGGTATTGTGCATCAGGAAAAAGCTTTATAGAAAGGCTCAAAGCTCCATTTAAGTCCAAACCTTGTGCACAGCAAGAAGTGGTTGTCCATCTGCAGAAGAACAGGTCACCTAGGATGTCACACCTATGTCCTGTGATCCATGGAAGGTAAAATAGTTGGCACAGAATGAAGTGCATGGGAACAAAGGAAGATGAAGGGGATCACCTTCCCCTGTAATGTTTTCTTGGGCTTCTAGCCTCAATTGCAGGGCCTAATGGGCACTCTCATTTGTTTCCCATTAGCTGTAGAAATGGAGGTAAAAAATGCTGCCTTCACCTGAACCACAGGATGAAAGAGCCCTCCAAGCACTGAAAGTTACCAAATGTGTTCTGATTCTTGAAGTAAACAAAAGAGGGACAAAAAATAAGCTAGACCAACTTGTTTTTTCTAATTCTCTATTAATTTCAGTTAGCTACACCAGAGCAAGATTATTCTTTAGCATTTTCCCATTAACTTGAGATCAGTAACCCTAAAGCACACAAAGACAGAAACTTGATTAGTTGAGCCAAACACACACCAAAATAATGTTTGAAGACAAAGATTAAGTCCACACTGGTCTGCACACAGGGCCTAGAGAATTCTCCTGAACTAATATTTGATGTTTGTCTGCTAAATAAACTACTCAGTTTTCATTAAGATCATCATTAAGAAAAACTACGGGCAAGGAATTACAATATATATTAACAACATGTATTATTACACTTCAGAGGGAACATTTACGAGCATAAGGAAATGATGGGGGTTTTATTATTATTTGCAGTGCCTTCTTGGTGCATGAAGCATATCTACTCTGCTCTAAGTGAATTGTAAAAAGGAGCAGGAATATACTACTAAATATATGTTTTTTCTTTTCTGTTTTTCAAGTTCCAAGAGTTTTACCCTCTAAAGAGAGCTTAGCTTTAATATTTCAGGAATTTTTCAGTTTCATATTTTGTTTTTTCCTTCATATACTATGATACACTGAGAGTGAATATTCAATGGCTATATCTGCAGTCCAAATGAAACAGTATTGTAAAAACTTTGATTCAAGAAATGGTGATGTATGAGGTAAGATGCGTCTTGCAATATTTCTCATATAGAAAAATAATCTCTTTAAAGAAAAGCTTGCTAATCTAGGAAGAGGCAGCTAATTGCCATTAAAGGGTATAGTGTAGTGCTCTGCTTAATCACCACTGACATTACTGATGATTTGAACATGCTTCTCCCAAGAAGTGTTCCACAGTTAACACAAAATAGCCATGGTATTATTTTTCTTATGAGATAAGCAGCTGAGAGAAATGGTGGAAGGAGATGTGATACTGTTTGCTGCAAGAAATGATCAGTATTGATTTAAAAAAAAAAAAAGCAGTTTAATTAGCTTCGTGGATGTAGGAACTGCTCATTTATATTTCTTAATATCTGAAAGAATATTCCTGTGATTAACACATAGGGGGCATCACATCTCAGTTAGACATAGTGCAAAACAGTGTCCCAGTCCCCACACATAAGACACAGGTAACACCTCTTTCCCAATGTCACAGCTGTCAGAGAAACCACACCCATTAATGGCATGAAATAATGCCATGCTCAGGTGAAGAGTCAGGGGAGTGGTAGGAATATGGAGCAGGAATTCACCCAGGAGAGTATCGTATGCCTGGACTGCCCTTGTCCAGGAAGAATTGCAAACCAACTCTCTCTCTGTAGACCAGACCAGCTGACAGGACCCCAGATGAATCTCACTTGAGATTGGCCATGCATTTGTAAAATATAAATTGCTTTTCTGCTCAGCTTTGTAGTTCTATCAAGCCACCTTTGTGCCCAGAGCACAGAAAAGCTGAGACAATTGCTGACATGTTCTGACAGCGGCTCAGTGTGTATGCCACACTCAGAATGCCAGACTGCAATGTTAAATAAATCTGAGCTAGGGTTACAAGGGTGGAGTGGGTCTGTACATAGCCATATAGATGCCTTAGAGTGCTGGATTTTATATTAACAGCTCATAGGAACTCTCTTACTGCCAGAAAAATAATACAGGATCTTGCAGCATCACTGTGATAATGTAATACATCTCCATAACATTTTCAAACATTATGGCACACTGCCTGCTGGAAACAGGCAATACGCTCTAGCCTGTGGTAGTACAGCAGCCTTTAATCTACAGTTTTATTAAACACAAAGTCTTTAGATATTTAAGCTTGTTTCAAATTTCTGTGTAGATATGAATGATGAATGCTGGACAAATTGTCAGAAGTGTTTAGAATAGCTTTGATTTTTACTTCCAGTTGGGCCCACTCCTTATCTGGGATATCAAGCAATGGGATGCAATAAAAAAAAAGGCAAACCACAGCTTCAAGAAACTTCTACTTCCTTTGAGTATGGGCACAACACAGGAGACTCAAAACTAGACTTTATAGTCCTTCAGCATTTGCGTGAAGAGTCCTTTCCTCTAATCAGTTTCAAGTGCTTTCACAGAAGAGCCACAACTTCACATTTGCAGACAACTCAAAGAATTATAAGAAATACTCATTTCCTCATGTTTTGATTTTTTTCTCTTCTAATCATTTCGGGATTTTCTAGCAGATGTGATTCAGAAAGGACACAGATATTAGACTAATGCTTTGACTCTTGGTTACTGTTAGAGACAAAGACTAAGCAATGGAACATACTAGCAGCAATGCAGAAAATTTGGGTCAATATTGTAGAAAGGACTTCTGCATCTATATAAGTTCTTACAAAATTACTATTGAATAAAAGTAGTACTCTGGCACTCCCAGGGCTGGAGGAAATCTTGGAGAACAGAATCAATGCCTACATAAGAAGAGGCTGAAGGGTCCATCAGCTCTGTGGTATTTTTTGACTGTGTCTGCTCTTCAAAGAGCACCAGCACTGCAAGGATTCATGCTGTGGATCTCAAATCCCATTATCAAAACAAAATGGTGGGCCCCATCTCTTCCATTTTAACAAGACATTAAATCTCATAACACTTAGGAACTGACCATACAGCTGATATATGTGACCAAATACATCACATTATTGCCATCAGCTTACACACATTTACGTTTACAAGTTTTCCAGCAGCTGGAAAACCCTGCAGTGCTTCTCCCAGATTCAAATACAGTATTTAGAGGTTATTGCCCTGCATGACTTCTGAGGGCTGTGGTCCATTTTACCAGTTAGGGAATTACAAGTCTGTACAGCAAGGCTTCAGTGGAATGAGGACCTTTCTGGGCCACAGGATTTTGTCTGATCTGAAACACCACCTGGTATCATTGAATAAATCTATTGTCTTTTTAATCAGTGTTTTAACAGTGACCAAGTGAATGCAGAGACTGAGTTAAAACAAAACAAACAGCTCCGGCTGTGTGTTGTGCCTGAGTACCATGGAAACAAAGAATGAAAAAAAGTAATTATTGTTATAATGACTTAAAATATTGCCGCTGTGAACATATCCAAAAAGAGACATGCATTTGAAAAATGTGGGAACATGTTGTTTATATAAGCTTGGATAAGTATAAAACAAAGATCTATCTACAGTGTTGTGGCAGTATTTTCTTTTCTTTTAGAATGAAAGAGATGGATATACATTCAGGAATCTTTTCAACATTAATAAAGATTTTTTTTTTATTTAGCTCCATTATACTGTCTTCCATTCTTTCCAACTACTTATTAGGGGGTGTCTGTTGAGAGGTCCCATATTCATGGTTTGGATCCTGCAACAGGCCACTTTTTTCCCATCTCATTCATGACCTTTCCCAAGGTAGTAATGGGTTTACAAGTAATTTAATATTTTCTGAGGCTGTCTCCAGCCAAATCAATGTAGAAATAATAGTAAGCATTTGGGATAAACCATATAATGTCAAATTCACCCAATATGGCTGATAAAAGACACAATATGGAAGGCTGTTTCCTATAATTTTATGGCATATTTTGTTTCAGTTTTGAAATGACCTACCATTTCCCAGGTCCACTTTTCTAATTTATTTGGAATAAATTGATATTATTTCCTCATGTAAAATGAGGACAAAATTATTTGTTATCTAAGTCATCATAGATATGCAAGACTAGTATAGAATATAAAATGGCACAGTATTTTTCTGTAACCTATTATGAGAACATTCCTGTGGACTGCCTATATCATTCATTTTCTTTCAATATGAAAGTATTTTCCCAGGTTGTGGCCACATCAATCATGGTGAAGGGAATGTTTCTGTCTCTGTGTTTCATTCTTAAACTAAGAGATAAACTACAACACCTTGATCCTTCTGAGTGCCTCATAAAGTGGTGCTGTGAGAACAGGAGACAGGTACCAAACTGGCTTTGCTGTGGCAGTTGCACATTCTAATGGAATTGTTAGTTTTGCAGTCATTCTGTAATGGGGAGCTTTCAGGTTCAGTATTTTCACTGTGTGTGAAGTGTGAGGCAGACTTCCAAGGGGCATGAATTGTGGAGATGCCCATGGCTAACCCTGCCTCACAGAAGTTCTTCAGCAATTGCCCTTTCTATAGCTATGTACTCACAGCAGACACATTCAGGTAGTATCAAATAGCAAAAGGTTAGGTAATAAATATGTACGTGGTCTATTAGGTTGCATCAGTGTGGAAGGAATACAACAATAGTACTTCTTTCCTTAAAAAAAAGGGCAAAATCCTCTTCTAGTCTTGAAAGAAAAGGTATTTCTAGGAAAGAAATATCTAGTGCAAAGGAAGACATTTCTCCCTTCAGCTCATGAAAGAAAGACTGTAAATCCTGTCCTCTCTCCTTGCTGGTTCCTAATGAGGACCTTAGGTTACTCACTTTGAGTCAAACATGTTCACACCTCCTTTTGATGAACCAACTCCATGAGCTGGGTAGCCACAAACTCTGCCGGTCACAAGTTGTCACATGTGGCATTGCAAGAGGAACCCTGGGACATTTGCATTCTTCCTGTCTTTCCTCCTTCTGGGTTTTAGAGAGTCCCAGCATCTATTAAAAAATATAGCTGAAAATCCATTGGCCTTTTGTGTTCAGAGCTCTAGCTAGCACTTGGGAAGTGCAAAACTGCTCTGTTGTATTATCTTGATTTTCTTCAGACTTGTGATTTCTTATGTGTGCCATTGGAACGAGAAGAGTGACTTTTACAGCTGAGTTGAGGAAGGACTGTGTCCAGCAGACAGTGTTTGTAGAAATAAGCAAAGAGCATAATCAGAGGAAGAGAAAAAGGCTCTATTATGGAGGTGGTGGCTGTTCCTCACAGCAGCCTACAAAGCCAAATGGAGACACTCCTGTGCAGTCCAAATTCTTGAACCTGGGTAAACAAAGCATTGAATATTTTTAAGAAAAAAGATCTTTTATGTCAAAAGGGGACTAGTAAGTTTTGACACTGGTAATTCTGTGACATCACAAGGCTATTCAGATCAATAGTAAGGTAATTCAGAGCTTTCTGATCAAGTTAATTTAAAGCTACACCCAGCTCTGCAGCCATTTCTTTTCCTGTTCTGCAAATTTAAGGATATTAACCACTATTTTCTGTTGTAAGTCTTCCTTACTGCCCTGCATGTTCTTCTGAAGGTGCTTCCCACTCTCAGACACATTGTCAGAGTGTGTGCAGTTTCCATCAGTCTGCATGGCAGGTACATTGCTTTTTGTGGTATGTCCCAAAGGAAGCAGCTCCAAATATCACTGTACAAGAAAGAAGTGCAATATTATAGACCACATCGGTTTTCTACTTGTATTCCTGGTGTTCCTGAGAGGCCCTAGATTAATACTGTCAAGTTTGTGAAATGTAACTACTGGTATAAACTTGTTTGTTGCTAGGCATACATTTACTACACTTGAGTAATCATCTTCACTGGAAAACTCTTAGAAATGACTGAAAATCCCAGATATGGGACAACGCCCTGGTCACTTCCCTTGGCATGATCATTTCAATTGACCTCTGCAGGGCTGCAATCTTGAGTAGGATTTGGGGTTTTACTTTAAACTGAATACTTAAGAGCTGAAATGTGCTTCCCCTGCTGTGTTCTGGAGGGCAAGCAGGACCTTTGTGTGCTACCATGTAGAAATTTACTCAGCACCCCACTGCTCAGTCGAGCATCTCCATGCTTGTGGAGACTGCATCACCTCTCCCCCTCGACCCAGACAAAGTCTACCTCTGCTCCCTCCTGGTGATCTGTACCTGTCTGTTGCATTCATTGGTGGACAGCAGGTGATCCCTGACAAAGAGAAGGCAGTTCAGAAAAAGATATTTAAGAACAATTCCAGTTTTAAAGTGAACTGCTTTTTTAACAACTAAGAGTTAAGTATTTGCAGGTTGTCTAAAAATCAAAAAGCTGGAACATGACAATGGTCTACAGATATTTGAAGAATGAAAATAGTCAAAGGGAAAAATATTACCTGAATACAGAAATTGTGGATCTGAATACGAAATGAAAACTGTAGAGCTTAGAGCCAGGAAAATCCCCATCTGAATGGAGCAGACTCCCAAGGGAAGAGGTAAAGACACCATTTGTGGAAATGAAATGTTTAAAAACAATGTTGGGCTGCTTCCTATTTCTGTACACAAGGGAACGATTTTTCACAGATAAGGACATAGACAACATGACCTGATAGACCTTTTCTACCACTAGACTACAGGACTGAAATCCAAGACCTATATCCTGAACCACTGAAAACTAAGGACAACAGTGTTATGCTGATTTCTATCACTTGAAGATCTGGCTTTACCTCAATTTTTTAAAGAATAGAACTGGGAAACTAACTTCCTGCATCAATAAACCTGAGTGTGATAAGTATTGCGTGCAAGGAAGTATCACATATACTGAACCTGTTCTGCAAAAACATTTTTCTGTTTGGAGGTACCACAACAGTGCCAAAGAAAACCAAGTCTAATCAGACCTGTTGGTGTTTAAAGATTTATAATTCATTCTTAGCCAAAAGCTGTGGTAATTAGCACCACACCAGGGCCTGGACTCAATCCAGTTCTTTAAGGCATAACTAGTAAAGTGCCACATGGAGTGGTTTTGCTGAGGTCACATCTGGGACATTGTTTTCTTGAAGAAAGTGAGTCTCTGTCATTCCTTCTGTCCTTTACAGAGACATTTGATCTGTCACCAAATAGGAAACGGAGAGTGAAATATCCAACAGCATAGAGACTGCACTCAGGGCAGCAGGCAGCCTACCAGCCAAACCTCCCTGCTACAAGGAACAACCAAGGCTGATGGAAGCTGCATCAGTGCATTTCATAAGTGTAAGAAAACTAATCCCAAACCAGGCAAGAGAATGACTGACATGACTTATGTCATTTTATTAAAATAAACTTTTGCCCAGGCCTCAAGAAGTTGACTTGGCTGGAAACCAGGTTGGCCTGGCCTTGGTACAACCCCCAAATGATACTGCTGCAAAAGGTGAGGAACACATTAGCTTTCATGAAAGGCCCTTCAAGTTACAAATAAGAAGTTAAAAAGCATAAAGGGAAGCTTAATATAGCCATACAATGAAATCCAGTAAGCCAAATGTTGGTTGAAAGAATAGCTTTTGAGTTTGTGCCAAAAGCCATCTCTACCCTCCTTCCTCTAAAGATATCCCGCACAGGTGGCTTGAATGTATTTTTGAGCCCATGGTGGGGCTGTAGATTCCACACATGGTTTACTGATTGAGTCAGTCTTTGTGTAACTTACACATCCACAGGTCAGGTAGAAAGTGACATGCATCACTATGTAGTCTGCAGCCAGTGTGAAACATGAGTCAAGGCAGTTATTTATATCTGAAGGCCAGTACTTTGTGCGGGGATGTAATGTAAGACCGAAAACCAGCAGTGACCATGTCACTACAATTTCTGAAGCTGCTTCCTCACTCCTGTAGTTCCTGTACAAATCCTGTAGGATGGGAAGTTCTGCTGTCCTGTGGTGGCGGGAGATACCCAATCGACACTCACCTCTTCCTGGTCTAGGAGAGAAAATATTGTGAGCCAGGCAATCAGGGCACAAGTTTACTGAGGACCATGATGTGAGACAGCACATCACCTTCATCAGCAAACTGGCTGGCTGAGCAGGAATACACAAACTCCAAGGCTACGTTTCCATCACATGTAGATCTTTCATCAACTGGCATTTTTCAGGATGCACAACAGATAATGTGCACAAAAAGCTTGTTATTCCAGTCTTCTGAAAATTATTAAGGATTTTACAACTCTGCCCATACTATCAGCTTCTTTCTGTGTAGCACTTTGGGAGTGACTCTACTTTTACAGTTTCTGTACTTTTCTTCTAAAAGCAGAATTTACCATATTAATTTTCCTTTATCATGCAACATAGCTATAGGAGAACTCATTTTACACAAGGGGATGCCAAGTTATTTTCTAGGAAGAGAGATATGATTTTCTTTGAAAAAAGGGAAATAAAGGAAAAATATTTTTTAAAACAGATGGAAGAAAGCTTGATTTCTGGCCTCTTTTTCAGTTTCAATTAGGGGGGGGGAAAAGTGCAAGAGACAAGAAAAAGAACATTATCTCCAAGACCTTATCTGCGTAGGATAAATTACGAGAAGTCTGTGCCACGTACATAGGACATATCTCTTACGGAATGTGGGGATTCTCTGAGGATCAGAAGCTGAGAGAAGCTGGGAGCCTCCTGATGTGTAATACAAAAGCGGTTCCGGTGGTTTGGAATGATTTCTATTTCACTGGGTCATTAAAGGATAGACACTATGATTGCATAAAAAAGTTTTGCATGACTCTGCTGCCTTTCTGTGGTTTCCTGGCAGCACTGAGTGGCTATGATCTGTAAGCAGAGAGGAAGGCTCCCACAGAATCCAGAGCAGCCTTCTAGGGAGGGAAGGGAAAATCCCCTCCTTGATTCATCACTTTCTTACGCCCAGCATTTTTGTGACAGCAGCAAGTGATGACTCCTACATGAGCCAGCATGATAAGAATTTAGTGTGTAAAAGGTTCATTTCATAGTTATGTACTTTAGCCAACGACTACTTAGGGTAGCCTGAAGAATACAACCTAAATCCTATTCAGTACAGCTCATATTAAACTGTTCTCCCAACTACTGCTGCTGTTTAAATCTGTCAACCCAAACACATAAAATTTAGCCTACTATATTTCACACATCAGTGAGTTGACAGCAGTTTGTTCATATTACTTATGGCTAGGGCTGGAGACTCATGAAGTTTCTTCATGAAACCTCTTTGCAATAGCACATTCCAAGGATAAACTGTGCTCAGCCTATGTTTCCCCCCCACAGTTGTGAAAGTGGCATCACTTACCTACTCTCTAAAAGCAGTTTTTGAAGATGATTTAATATCTACAAAATGCTTTCAAAATAAATAAAACACTGAATTTGTGCAATTTTTTCTCCAGAAGGACAAAGATTTACCTCAACAGTTTCAGCAAACTAGCGACTGTTTAAATAAATAGAAGTAATTTCAAAAGTTGACTATTACTTCCTAATAAGAGTTGACAGGATCCTCCTGAAGCTGAGGAGTCTCCAGAGTTTGCAAAACTCATCCTGAAACCATTCCAACTTGGAAAGACAGATTGGCCTGTTCCAGAAGGAGTCTGAATTGCAGTGCTCCTTCTTTCTTCATCAACCCATGCAGCTTGACACTGAGCTATGCTGTGCACAACGAAGTTACCAGCCATGGATTTTGTATAATAGAGGAATGACACAACTTTTGGGGTTGAAGAGGGATATTCCACTCTCAGCTGTTTGCAGCACCATCTGGGAATGTGAGAGGGGAAAGAAGCTGCTGCTTGCTTGCCCTCTTTTCCTGAAGATTTTCGATTGCTACTATAAAGCAAAGGTGCCTTGCACCTGCACAGAGCAGGAAAATCCTACTTATTTCTGCTGCTGTCCCTGAAAATCACTCAGCCCCTCGTGTGGCAGGAAAGAATTTAAACAAGGAATATTTTTTATTCTAAATAACAGGTGGGCTCTTTAGGAGGTTGAAAATCCCAGAGTGTATTTCACACTTTACAGGAGGTCACAGCAGTGGAAGTCCACACAGGTTCAGTGGTGCTGCTGCCTATCTGTGCAGTGTTTGACACTGGCACGGGGTCTGGTGACTGCAGACCATGAGGTTAAAGCTTCAATATACCTTTTTACAGAACAGGGCAGTGACTTGAGCTTCAGCCTGTTGAAACTAGCCCACAAAGAGGTCTCACTGTCCACTCTGGTGTGGGACACGGTGTCTCTGTCTCAGTGAAGTTGAGAGATGGCTCATACTGTATACAGCTACATGGTATGGTAGGCTTACCAAAAAACTTTTGAAAAATTCAGTTTTATGTGTGTTTCATGAACTAGTCTGTTAAGACAGGATGCTACATCAATTTTCCTTGAAACAATATATATATGGGCTTGAACTCAGAAGGTGTATTCCTGAGAAACTCCATCAGTGACATTTTCATATAACCCTGGGGGTATCTGGGGAAGCAAAATTCTATGAATGAACTTCTTTTCAACCTATCAAGACTCTCTGTGGAAGCAAAAGGAAAGAAACCTGCATGAAATATGCTCTTAATTTGGGAGTGTAAGAAAGAAAAGATCTGCTTATTGGCCATCACTGATAAGGGAGCAACATATATTTGGAGAGGAAGATCATACCTTCCACGCTTGTTATCTTAATCTTTCTCTACTGTTTTTTCATTTCTCAGTTCCTCCCATAGCTAGGAATTATTCTTACCTTCATGTGTAGTGTACCTTCTATGTCTCAGTGTCAGGTTCAAAGAGAAGGGCTCTCTTCAACCTTTATCTAAAACCTTTTCTGGAAGTTAAGTCCTGCTACACATAACATTGGAACTGTTAAAACTGGCATTAATTTAACAAGTAATGTTCTTTAGCTGCCCCATATGTCTGCCCACCTGTCCTAACAGCCAAATAAATGTGTAAGCTTAAACCAGCACATTTTAGCCTATGTCCAGGTGAGCTAAGAACTCATGTGCAGCCAGTTATGGTGGCTCGGCTGCCTTGCCAAATCAGCACATTAAATTGCAGCTGATTGCATCCCCATCCTATAAACTGAAAACTAATTTTTTAAATCAGAGTTGGTCCAGAAAAATTTCCTCTTCCTTTCAAATCGCATAGAAATTGCAGTTTAGTTCCAGTGCTTTACCCACAGAAATAGGTACAGACTGAGCGGAAGCTTGTATTTGAGACTCATACCTGTATATCCAACACAATTTTAAACTTGTGTCAAACCTTTGTTCAATCGTAAGAATGTATCTGATATTTATTTGCTGTCTAAAATTCTGTGACAACATTTTGGTGAAACTATGGTATTTTATGTGGATGACCATGGAATGAAATGAGTTACCCTAAACTATCCAAAAGTCATTCCTATAATCTTTTATTTTTGGTGTGACAGTTTCATTGAACTCTACTGGGAACACAGTATGATGGAAATTTTGCCTGGATTTACAAAACAGAGAGAAAAGAGATATCATTCAATCTCAAGAAGCAAGTCTGAATATATGAGAGTCTGCAAATCTTGATACGACATAAAACTTCTCACCAACAAAGAGAGGAGAGCATTTCCCACAAGGAAATATTTAAAGCAAATAGTGTGCTAGATCACCCTGTGGAGTGACCTGAAGCTCTAAAGAAACTAAGCCAGACTCCAGGAGCGTTTTACCCAATAGGTTCATGCTGACTCTTTTATCCATCTCTGTATTTGGTAAGAGCTCAGGTAACACAGAAATGTGCAGCCTGAATGTGGCCTTTAAGATCATCACAGAATATTTATAAATCTTCATTTATACTAAGACTTCATTGTAACCCAACTTCAAAAGACTCTTTTCTTATAAATCTCTCAAGAACTCTAGGACAAAAATTAAAATTTCTGGAAAAGGTAAATTCTCCTAATTTAACATTAGATACCAGCCTTTATGAATATGCACCCACCTATTATCAGATAGTCTGAGATGTCATTACCATTAAAATATATTCAGATAAACATCTTTGTACATAATCAAGTTGTAAATGACAGTTATAATGGCATGAGAAAGTGAAAAATACTATCTGTTATTTGAATAGAAGTCTCAGTTTGTGAACGTAAATTTATGAGTCTCTTTGTTTACTTGAGTTTGAACACTCAGCCTGTATCTTAGTTTAGTATCTAAAACAGACTCATCAAATATTTAAAAGGAATTAACCTATTCCTTCTTTACTGAAGCTGGTAGTTTCAAACAATGTTCTCTCCCATGTCTCATGAAAGCTCCAGTGCTTCCACTTCATCAAAAAAAGTGTTTCAAATCCTGCAATCCCACCCAATTCTGGCAGGATAAATTCCATTTATTACTTTTTGGCCATCTTTCCTGTTCACCTATTAACGTGACTGAAAAACAGTAAACTGATTTCAGGTTAGGCAGACCAAAACTAAACTGACATCGATGGTTAAGCATAACTGAGCAGCTTTCAGAGCTGCTGTTGGTAATTGACTAAGTTTAGATTTTTTAAAAGATGGGAAGATATTTATGAATGATTTTTCACACCATTTTATAGTTTAGCTGAAAATTGTAATTAATAATTATAACTAGGTTTAGATGTTTGCACACCACTTTTCTGGGCACTTCAGTTATCCCAACTAACATAGGAAATGGGTCTAATAAATGGGGCATTCTGAAAAACAGTGGAAAGTAGTACAGGACATAAATTTTAGCTCTACTGTTTGAAACACAAATCATTCTGTTATATATTTTTTTTCTAATTACATCAATTTTCTGAAAAGAAAACCGCACCTGTTCTAGAAGAATACCAATAATGCTTGCTATATTATAATTTCCAAAAAGTTATATGCAAGATCAAAATTTCGAACAGATGAAAGGGACAAGTTCTTTTTGACTGGTACTTTCATTGTAGTGCATCTTGGATCTGACCTCATTCTGTCACTCCAAAGAACATAAATATTACTGAAGAAAACAGGCTAGCGATATTCTTCAAAACTGTATAAATATATTCCATATTACCTTATGTATATGCGACTCTTGATCTTCCTCTACTGCAGCACTGATGTTATTGTTACCATATGGTTGGCCATGTGCCTTCATTTACCGTGGTTCAGTGGTCCAACAAACATGGGAGAAAAAGATTGGAATCACATTCAGTGCATACAACTGATGAAATAAGGATATGTAACAGAAAAAGCAGCAAGCCAAAGAAGAAAAACCTTCTCCAAAGAACATTAGGACATGCCAAAAAATAAGGAATTTCACTTTTTATGACAATTCTAATTTGTGAGGAAAATCCAGTGGCTATAAGGACAATATGTACTTCATGCCTTCTGTTTAGCCCTTATGTTCCAGGTTTTTGTCTTTGCTTTGCAAGAATTGCTTAAATTGGGAACCACTTAAAGTGGTGAAATATAGAATATTCCAGTGCCCATCCAGTGATATATAACAAAGCTTGCCTGCATTATATTATTCTTTGGTCTATGGATTAATCCTGGCAGTTGTTTTCTAACAAATATCAGCCTTTGGTGGATCATGTTGAATCATTTACCTTCAAGTATGGGTTTCATTGTCATTCAACTAAACAATAATTCTTTGTTTACTTAGCTGGATTCAGACAGTGCAAGTTACCCAGTGTATCTGCAGAGTGAATTTTAGAGTATTATTTCTGTGAAACAATTCTGCCAAATGCACAAAACGCACGTCTGTATTCCTTTAAGACTTGGGGTGAAATAAGCTCAGTTTACCACATCTAAACATTATGTTGCAACTATACCCACTTCCTCTCATCATCTCCCCCCAGCTAGCCCTCAAGCCAACCAAATGTACTCATCTGATGTTAACAGAAGATTCTAATACAAACTAAGACTGTGCCTATGCTATACTAGTGCAAGACTGAGCCAGAGGACGTTCAGTGTAACATCCTTTATTGCCTGAGTTTAAGAGTTTGAGTCTCTGTTACGTGGTTATTCCCCATACATCGGTTTGGCACTAGGACTTGCAGCCCAGAAGATAATCCTGTGTACAACAGAGCCCCTCTAACCACTGACTTACAGGATGTATAGGACACACATTTCTGTTGCTGCACAAATGTCTGAGGAAATGCTTTTCTGGGGAGCGGTGAGGGCTGAATTTGGGTGATATGTACATAGAGGATGCACAGATACAACTGATGATGTCATTGCTATACAGAAAACAAACAGAGAGGAGTCACTCCGAAAGGAAACAGCTAGCACAGGAAAATCAGCTTGCATAACTCTGAAAAGGTCCATGGCCAACTTGGGGTCCATATTTTCTTTGCAAAAGAGTGCATAAGAAGTAAAGAAACATCAGGATGCCAAAATATAATGGCAGTCCAGTGTTTAACTACGTGGACACCTTAGTACCTTGTTCTTTTCTATTATTATTGTCATTGAAAAGGAATCAATTACATTTGTCTGATCCTCATTGCACTCTGCAAGTGGAGGGGAAGCAGTGGGGAAAGTGCTGAACTCTTCTCCCTGATGTCCACTGATACAAAGTATGGACATGATTCAAAACTGCACCTGAGGAGGCTTGGACTTAATACTGGGAAGAATTTATTTACCAGGAGGGTGGTCAAATACTGGAATAGACTTTCTAGAGAGGCAGTTGGTGCCCCGAGCCTGTCAGTATTTAAAAGACAGCTGGACAATGCACTTAATAAGGTGCTTTAACTTGGTCGGCCATGAATTGTTCAGGCAATTGGACTAGATGACAGTTGTAGGTTCCTTCCAACTGAAACTGACTGTTCTATTCCATCCACTTAACCCCTACACAGCTCTGAGTCACACCAAGACCATTCTGGCCTTGGAAAACAACTCAGAGGCATTATAGTTAGAAGATTTTATTACGGTGAACATTTGTTAGGATGAAGACAAAGGGATATCATGGTGGAAGTGCTCTGCAGTGCTTCCCACTGTGCAATTAATTGACTGAAAAGATCTATTTTATTTTCTGAATATCATTTGTCCATGGTACCTCTGTGTCTTGTATGCATTCCACATGGACTGAGGATAAGTAAAGAAAAATCTACTGTAATTTTTAGGTAGCTCACCAATTTTGGTGAGTTTGAGTTAGACAACTCTTTTTCTCCTTTGTTTTCTATATGCCTACTGTTGCTGTTTACCAATTTTTGCTAGCCTTTTAGTCTCCAATATATTAATGTAATTCAATACTTTCATGCAATGCTTCCTCCATATGTATAATTATCTGCTTTTGTTTCACAAACAGACACTCTTATGGAGAACAACCTATGTTTCTAAAGATAACAAGAAATGAGAACTGAAGCAATATTGAAGGTGGAACAGTTGGGTATCACAATTTGGGGATGCTAAACAGGTAATGGCTAGAGCCATAAAATAGAAGTACTCAAGTGTTAGACTATGCAGATAAAGAATATGGAGGAACTACTGACCTTTGGCTAACGAAGAGCTCAGTTTCATTTTCTGCAGCTGGGCCAAACGTGCCAGAGTCCCTTATATTGCACTGCAAATACTGAGAAGCAGCAAAACACAAACTCATTAATGAGGCACCACAAGGAAAGGAAAACAAAGAAGGGAGCCACACAGGAATTCCATAGGAGTTTTTACAGTGAAATGTAGCAAGTTCCGTTCTTGGGGTTCCTACTGAAAATTTAAGTTACTCCAGCTTGTGTTCTTATCTGGCAATATAGAATAATAAGTTATACCATCAGGATGCATGAGGATAAACAATATTTCCCTGCAGGCAATAACGGTGTCCCAAGACTAAGAACAAGCAGTATGATTGGGGAAAAGAGGAAATGTTAAACAACTTGCAAGGACCTGGATAGCCAACAGCAGAGAATACTACTAAGTCTTGTCCCACACTTAATCACACCACCAGTTTCCCCCCAGTCACACTCTGTGCTGTTTCATTTGAGCTTTTTCACCTATATACCTTCAGAAAGAGCAAAAGATTCCCCAAATAAAAAATGTAAACCACAGTAGGATCCTAAACCCCTCTTCTACCCACATCCTCACCTTAGCAGTATCCTGGATATACTCTTACTTCTCCTCTTCATGGACATAAATCTGATATTTTTGGCTGCACATGTCCTGTCTGAAGTAGGAGGGGAATTGCCTCCTAATATTGATTATAGTCTGGGAAATAAAGGCACTTCATTGAAAAATGAAAGCTCTGGGTTTGAAACATCTTACTCTGAGAGGCCAAGAATCTCATTTAACCTACTGTGTCTAACTCCAAGACAGAAGGCAGCTGCTTCCTCCTCACCTTGAGTCAAAGGTTTTTTTATGAACAGCTTTGTGAGCTGCCGCACTGTGAACTTTAAGCATAGACTTTTAAAATGACAAATGTAAAGTTCATTTGTATCTCTGTTACACAGGACTGGTACTTGCAATGTTTCCTGATGCTCCCACCAGGTCATTGGTGGAAGCCTCAAACACTGTCTTTGCTTTCCTTGGAAAGTATTTGGTAACAAAACAGGTTTCATTTTTAGGCAGTCATTAGTTTTATATAATATTTAGTGCAGTGTTACTTTAATGTCACATTCCAATAACATCTACAGCAAGCATCTCTTATTAATGTATTAATGTCTTAATGTACTTTTGTTTCTATTATTATTGTTTCTGTTACAGGGACGGGTGAAGAGCTAGTCATTCAGGTCTCCATTTTCCAAATCTGTTCCCTACAAAAAAACCTAGAAGGACTTTTTACTGGGAACTGAAGTGGAAATTCCGTGTCTGTAAGCGGGTGTACTGCTGGGTGGATCCTGCCTTCAATTCCCTGCTTCCTCGACACAGTCCACACCCACGTTAGAACAACCTCATTCATGCGAGCATGCGTCCTTCCCATGCCGAGAACGCTGCGTGACCATGGAGGAATGGGAGGAATGAGTCCTCTTTTCACACTTGATTTAGTAATATGCTACCAAGAAGCAGCATTTGCCACTGGAAAAAATGCCTTACAGTAACAAATCACTCAGATTCCTGAGGGACTAGTAGGAAAATCTGCTATCGAAGAAGACGGTGTATCATATACTGTCATGTGAGCACTCACCCTTTCATTTTGCAATATTGTGTAAGCATAGCAAACAAGTAGCCACTGTGTAATTCTTCAGATGTAATGTCATGTTTTGAAACCCTCTCAACATACTTTCTATTTGCTGGATTCCATCCTACAGTTGTAGCCTATTATTACGAGGAAAACATGCTGAAACTTATATGAGAAAAAAAAAAATTAACTTTCTGTTCTTTTTCTCTGCCAAATCATTTACACGCTTCCAGGTTATACAAGTAGGTGTATGCTGAATTCTCTATTAAATATTTTTAGTTCTTTGGGGAAAAGAATTCAACTGTATACATTATTCATCAGTCTTCCAACAAAAATGAAACTAAATAAATCCTGAGACATCCTGAATCACAGAATGATTGACTGTCCTTGTCTAGTGAGAGGTCTGGGGAACACAAACAGAGATTGTCTCCCATGCACATGATTATTTCATAAAAACATTTTTCAGCCATGAAAAATAGTGGGATGTGGATATAGGATATGGGATATGGAATCAACCCTCACTACAAGTCACCAGCCATATTCGAACCTATATCTTCCCAAGCAGAATACCAGTATCTTCAGGGAGAGGAGCATCTTTACCAGTTTCTATTCAGACACTGAGTGTGTTACTGATATTTAAACACCTTTTCAGCTTGTGGCACACAGAGATGCTTAGTGCCTTGGAGGACTACAGAGCCTAAAATAAAAATGCACAGAAGTGAAAAAAAACTACTGTGGATCCTAAATGTTTAAGTTAAATTATATTATGTTCACCAGTTGACAAATCAGGACCTGCTTCTTCATTGGTTTTTGAGATGGACTCTCCCACTGGCAGGGAGACAAATGTGTCAGTCAAAATCTTTCAAGAATATCTGTACTGAGCTGATGATTACTTTGACAGCCAACATCTGGTCTGACACATAAGAGGACAGGTTAGTGAGCTGGATTGTCCCGATAGATGTTCTGAGTACAAATGATGCTTTATGAGTATTGGGAAAAGACTGAGTTGATGTTTTATTCAACTATAGGAGGTAATTTTGTGTAAAGTGTACTTTACAGCATTTCAACCAGATAGATTCTTGCCTTCTTTTTCCCAGAGGAATATGAGGATATCAAAAATTCTGAAAACCAGCTGAACAGGGTAAACAGCAGTAAACATGTAGCCCTATTCTGTTTTAATATAGATTGTTACATACTTACAAGGGTGTTGTTAACAGTGAGTAGTTTTCCTCACCAGACTTCATGCACAAAATTAAAAACAAGCTGATAAAATAATAACATTTGAATGCATATCAATCTCTGTCTCTCAATGACAATTGTAAACTAGGCTAGCAGTTTCAGTGAAAGGGTATTCCATTGCAGGAAAATTCAGTTCATGGATATGTTTCACTGAAAAAATATTTTCTTTCTTGATTTTTTAAAAATATACTTATAAATAGACTAAATCAACTTCTGAGGATAACAGTGATGAGTGAATTAATCTTGCTAGATGTGTGCACTTTGGATAATGAGAGCTTCTTTGTTTAAAAGAATATTCACAGTGGTTGAGTTTGTTATTAAATTTGGCGCTGTTATTTGTTATAGCTTGTTTATGTTAATTCTTTATCCCTAAGGGGCAGATTGGAGGCAGAGATTTCAACAGTTCCTGCTGGTTTTTATGTCTTGTATTTCATTTCAATTACTTTAGTAGATTTATTGTCAGGAAGATAGATGCAGAAAAAATCATACATAAAACCTTTCTGCCTGTCAAGCTGTATCTCTATTTCCAGGCACAAAAATAAAAGAAATTAACAGTTCCTTAGTAATTGAACATGAAGGGGAGTAGTTCAGTAGGGCTGTTCAGTAGGAAAGACCAAGCCCTGCATTTTCCCGTGACTGTACTTTTTACTAAAAAATTGAACTAACAACATCAGCTGATAGCCATTTAACATGATGGGCCAAATTTAACTGATTTTTGCAGCATTTAAATAAATCTTTTTCATTATGTTGCTGTTACTTATATGTGTTTTTATTTTAAATATTTATTTTCATGTTGCGTTCATAATTTCTGCACTCACCTGACTCTTGGAAATGAGTTGACAAGTCCATTGTAATGAGGAAGAGTTACAAAACCTCTTGGCTGACCAGAACTGAGGGCTGTTATTCAAGGGAAAAACAAGTAAGGAAAATCCTACTGATCTGGAAAAGTGGAAGTGTTTAACATTTATGAATGCACTGGACAGCCTCCTTTAAATACTCTTCCCTCATCACCTTGTATTTATCATACAGCCACGAGTTCCAAGTTTTAACTCTTCATGTGGCAGTGAGAGAACATCGTGCACCAGATATTCTATTATCTCATATCCTGAATGGCTGCAGAGCCCTTCAAGAAAGAAGGCTTTATTCTTCAGGGTTAATTTAATTTCTTAAATAAGGATGTTCAAAATACCTAGAGCACTACCATTTTAACCAGTTCTCCTAAAACTGTTTTCATAAAAGGATAGTTGGCAACATGCAACAATTACTCCAGCAGCTCAATAGTTTTGTCCTCTCTCAAGAAACTGCATAAAAAATCTTCCCAGACACAAAAAGGAGAATGTCTTCACTGGTGTCACAGCCTGGTAAACCCTGGAGGAAGAAACTTCACTCTGGGACCACAGTTGCACGTTCATGATTTAGCCCATAGTCCTCTGTTCTTCTGCAGCTCAAGGCAGCCAGCTCAGAGCCAGACACAGCCCTGCACAGCATAGCCTTGGCCGGGGGCTCCCAGGGCTCCTGTCACCCCAACCATCTCTGGTATGATTTAGATCACCGTGTTTGTATGGGCAACATATAAGCTCATTGTTCTTGTATGTTTGTATAGTCCTTTCCCAAGCTCATGAACTTCCTGTAATCAATTAATTAAATTTTTATTTCACTTAATTAGTGTTTTTGTGCTGTGACTCTAAGAGGTTCAACACAGAGTTTAGAGCCTCAGAGGAGCTGAAACTAAAAACAACAGTGAGCTACATATCTTCCTTCCCAGTCCTAGATTGTTCATGTGTGGAGCCACCTGATATGGCTCAGTCCCAACAGCTGCAGCTGTAAGGAGTGCTCTAGAAGGGCTTGACAGGGGATGAAGGAGTTTTCCTCAAACACATTTCCATTGGAGATGAACTGGTAGGATTCTGCAATAGGCAAAATTATTTGAAATCCTTTACCATGCATAAGACAGCAAATTTTACAGCTTCTCGCATTTTAAAGCAGAGAATATGTAAAATAACCAAGTGAGAAGAAATATATTTCAGGTATTTACATATTTAGACAAGAAAATAGTGAGGTTCCTATGAAAGCAATGTCCCAAGTTCATTCCAAACATGTACCATTCACATAGGGAACAATATTTCTGTCTAATGGTTAAATTGAGACTAAAATTTCAGCATCTAGGATCAGACAAATGTGCTTCTTGATGATTGTGCAGCAAGAGGCTTGGAGTGTCTGAGGAGGTCAAATACCTTGTCCCTCTGCAAAAGAGAAAAGACCCCCAAAATCTTAATTTTTTGTGTAGCTATAATGCCCAAAAATGTATAGCTTCTCAAGCAGTAAAGGAGCCGAGAAAATGAAATCCTTAAGGCCCATTTCAAAGCACTCACAAGACAATGCGTCCTGCTGTCAGCGTGTTACCTTTTCAGTTGTTCCTGGCTGCAAGGGCAGAAATGGGCAACTAAATCTGGGGCTCTGAACTATGCAGGATTCAAAAATGTCACCCTGTTACCACATCTCATCATTGTAAAGGGAAACTTATTTTTCTGGATATGACGAACACCTGTGGAAGCTATTGCCTTCAATGAAAGCTCAGACTTAGACAATATTTGATGTCTCAAGTTTAGCATCCAAAACAGTTCATATCGGAGTTGAGAGCCCTAAATTAATAGATACTTTTTCAAACATTTGCCCTAAGGGTCACAAGTTCTAGGTTTTCAAAATCCTAACCTACTTCAGAAAGTAAGTTACAGCCCTTGGTTGAGTACAACTTTAAAAACAAATAGCGTATGCTTTTAAATAGGCAAGGGAGAAAAGCAGTTTCACTCAAACATAAGACAAAGGATCAGGAAATGCTTTAAGGAAGTATTTTCATGTGTTTCCCAGGCAAGACACATTAATTGAAGCACATAAGCTAGTAAACTCTAAAATTATGATAAAGTAGGGGAACATATACTTTTCAATGAACTCATAGGAAACAAAGCTAAGGGAGATTTGTTTGTGTTTTTCAGTCAGGCCACAAAAAAGAAATAAATATACATCCTACAAGAATTGATAAAGCATCCCAGGTAACAGTTCATCTCTTTGTATGGCTGTCACTCAGAAATATGTACAGGACAAGCAGCAGTTTCAGGATAGACCAATGGCACACCCTGGCACAAATAAAACTGAGGAGGCATTGCCATGAATATATGCCAGAATAAACAAACTCTTTTCATGCTTACTGCTTCAGAACAGATGGAAGTTATTGACTAACCTAAATTGCTTCTCCGCTTGCACCGTGTGTTGCTCAGAAGACTGTACTGCTATTTTTCTAGGAAAAGAATATGTTGCAATATGCAATAGCAGTCTAAGTGCATTGATCAGGTCATTTGCAATTCAGGTGTTAGCAGTTAACTGTTATGTTCTTTATGAAAGTTTCCAAGCAAATGAAAAAGGATAATTATTTTTCATGAGTTTTGGTGGGTTTTTTCTAGTGAGTGCTCTTCAAGTCAAATTGATTTTTTAAAGGAGGATTGTTGCCATAAAGATTTATAGGGGGTCAGTTCAGAATATTCCTAATTGTAATGAATTAATACATGATCTGACAGATGTTGCGGGCCTTGTTTACAGAAGCACTGTAGAAGGACACGGGTGTTTCAGTGAGTCATGAACACAGAAGCGGTTTTACACATAATGGAACACAACAAAGAGCAAGGCAGTGAGGTTTGCAAAATGTCTGTATTTACAGTCTAGAAATTGTGGTGACCAGTATGTAGTTGCTGCTGCATGTGTATAATCAGACAAAGTGCAGTGAACAGTATCTAACCTGAACGTTTCTATTTGTTGGAACACTTGAAATGGGAAGAATGAAAGGAGCTCTTTCTCTTATCCATCTGCAGTTACAGGGTTTGGAGGAAGCAGAAATTGTTTATGAGGGAGGAAAAGACTGAAGCAACAAAAGGGACAGAACATACCAAGGGGCAGAAAAGCAATGCTGCAGGACCAGACTCCAACCAAAGAACACTTGAGAGTGCTGAAGAAACAAGCTTGGGGAAATGCATGCCCCTCAGTTCTGTGTGATTTTATCAAACTTCTCAGGACAGACATCTATGCATGTTTTATATTTCAAATATGCACTGCAATCAGGTAGGCTGACACTTTAAGGGTAGAAACACCTTACTGGTGAATTTCAAAAGTGAAAGTTTAAATTGAAGGCAAATTTGGGGAACAAAACAGATTTCAGGGTCAAGGATGGCAGTCTTACATTCAAGAAGGCAAAACCTACCTTGGGAAGTAAACTGAGCTGTAGTCTTGTGAGATCCAGGAGCAACTTGGATATCCAGCATAGATATGTGGAGTGAGAGCCAACACAACAGAGTGGCAAGGGCACAGTCAGCAAGACCTTAACACTAAGGGCGAACAGGAGACACCATCAGGTTTTCTGTATCCATTTAACCATCTGAAGGCTTCTGCTCCTCCATCTGTAGCCTTGTGTTAAGTGCTTCTGGGAAACCCAGCAGTGTCCCAGCACTGCAGACTGGGTGCTGGTCACCATTCCAGGGAAAGCCAACCATGAATGCTGCTGTGGCCATCTCTTTGTGAAGTTTGGGTCTGAACTTTGCTTGTGTGTTCTTCACTCTGACTCAGTTTTATAGCATTTTCTTAAGAGGAAACTTTGCTATTGGTACCTTTCCCATGATTACTAGAAATAGCTGTGCTTTCTATTAAAGTTTTCAGATTCCTTGTATTTTTCAGTTTGTCCTGGTTCGTTTACCTTCTCCTCCCTTATTCAGTGTTGCCAAGTACCTTTGCTTCTTTTTGGATAAGTAAGCAGAACCAGATGCCGAATGAGGCTCAAGGGGACCAGGAAAGTTCAGCTGCCTCCTCCTAATCCTGAACAAGGCAGTTGATGCACTTTCAGAAAAGAATTAAGGTTTTGTTACGGTTTGGAAACAAATAGCAAAGTTTATTCAGCTACAACTTTACCCCAGGCCACCTCCAAACAGTACATGGCTATTGAAGCGATCAAAACAAAAGCAAAATAAATAAAGAAAAAGAATCATTTCTGCCCTATTGAGACTTTCTATTAAAAATTGGAAGTCCTTTCCTTTGCTGATGCTTCAGGCACTTCTGCAACAATAGAGTTTGAAGCACTTTCTGATCTAAACCCAAAGACATAGCTGTCCTGTTGAAATCAAACAGTGGGGGCACTTTCTGTTTGTTTTTAGTTTGAAAAATATTGTCTATACATATTGCAGTTTGTAATATGATATCTTTTTTCTTGAGTGTGTTACTTCATACTTACATAGCAAAGAGGTGTTTAGAAAACCCTCATTTAGCTGAAAGAGAAAAGCAGGCTCGTTTCCTTTTCTGTGAAAGGGGACTGATGAGTGTTTATGCTGAAAACACCAATAAATCTTCAGTTCTTTCTTTTCAATTCCTTACATTCTGTTCCCTGAAGGTTCTTGTTTTACAGTACAAGGGGAGTGCATAGGGTCCTTAAACAACTTTAAACACTTTTACAGTTTAGAGCTGGGGGTAATGTTTTTTGGCCTCCTTCCCACAATTTATTTCAAACATTGCAAAAAGGTTGCATGCTGCTCCTTCCTTTAGCAAGACTGTTTACAGGGTCTGCTGTTAATTCATAATGGCAAAGTGTTTCCCTTTTTTTCTTCCACAACTCTAAACTCAAGAGACCATTGAACGTGCTTCACAGAAGAGTGGTTTAATCCCCTCCAGTTTGTGACCCAGCTAAACCATCTCAGCTTGAGGAAATTTTGTTTTTCTGCACCAAAGTCTCCTGAATGTGCTCCTATCAAAACCTTCCAAAAGTCAGGTGAAACATTCAACCCTTTCTCATGGGGATATCTGGTTTCTGCTGTGATGTGTAACCCAAAAATGCTGTAGTTGAACAGCAGACGCTCAGTGGTCTATCAGCAGCGTGTATTAAACCAGGCCTTGGTTGGCAGGTTTGAACAAGAAACATTCCCTTTGATAGACTGGGGAGCTCTTCAAACTCCTGTTTACTTTTGTCCTTCTAAGACAAGGTCAGGCACTGTCTCTGAGCAGGCCTGAAAGTGGTTGGTTAGAGCATGTGGGGATCATTTCTGTGTCTTTGTGTCTGCTGAACACCTCGACCTGCCTTCCTGCTCACTCTTCTTGGAAACACAAAGACATATATAGAATTTATACTATGCAGGAGTTATGTAGGATTTCAGGAAGCTGAAGAATCATTACATCTAGCTGTGCCCCATTTGCATTCCCACTGAGGATAAATGCATGCAATGCCAACCATGCAGTAGACAGAAAGAGGGGGAGTTTCACTCCTGACATGAGTCTGGTTACCTTTGCGTTAGTTCCTGCAGGTGAGCTCCTGCAGAAAGGCAGGGGCAGCTGTTGCCAGATGCAAGGTATGTCCCAGCTCATGACCCGGGCTCAGAAACCTGAACCACCACACCCTTTCCTCAGCAATACACACACCAAGCATCACCTGGTCTCTCACACTCCCTTTTAATTCAAGAGTACATTTGAAAGTGGGCAGGCTGACTCTGGGTATGCCTTAAGGCATAGCACTTTATGGCTCCTTTTGTACTGCAATATTTAGTCACACAGCATGTTTTTGTTTGTAGTTGCAAAGTTTACAGTTGAACCATATGGAGCAGATTTTATTTTACTTCAGTTTATCACCAGAAATCAGCTTCTCGGCACTGAGCCCAGCTGATTTCATATTCTGTTGGTTTAAGGGAAGCAATGTAGGATTCACTGTCTGTATATTCAAGCTCTTTAATTGACATAAACAAACAGAAAAACATTGTCTAGCATGAGTGAATGTTTACTCAGCCTTGTAGAATGGTGAAGCATATCACTATAAAAACCACACTATAAAAATAATCTGAGTTGAGATTGTTCTGAGAAATCCTGCAGCACTTACACAGTATGAGATAGAGTTATCTTTATTTTACCAGCACTCAAAACATGACTGCCAAATTGACTGAAAAATATCAGATAAATTGGTATGGTAGCTGTCTAAATGCAAAACCCAGCAGAGTCAACAAGTTCAGGTCTTGTAAACGGAGTTTTTCATTCCTGAGGCAAAATTAATTCCATCCAAATTCTTCCATCTCTGAGGGATAAAATGGTACCCAGACTACCTGCAAATGACCATAATACTCCAGAAGCATTAATTAGCCACAACATCTTGTGGCCAGCTTCCCTTGAAATTCCAGCCTCCATAATGGTCAAGGCCAGGTATTTTGGATGACAATGCCCAGCATAGAAAGTTTTTTGTTTCATTCTCCAGTGCTCCATCACACAAGAAGACAATTTTCCTGTGTTTAGTGATGAAGCAGCCCATAACATGGAAATTTTGAACAGCTTTAAAACACTTGTATGTGTCAAGTAGTTCACTCTTGATTACATCTGATAACATTTTCTAGTATTTCAAAAGTGAATTGGGCCTTCCTGGCAAAGTTCAGGGGAAGAATTACCTGGCAAGTGCAGTGCTAGAGTTCTGGTCTGAATGTCACCCTGTGACCTGATGGATTTGTAATCCTAAACTAGGAGGTATGACTCCTCATGCAGTACTTGGAAAAAAGTAAACTGAGTACAGGACCCAGAAAAATGAATATGCTAACCTGGGATCAATTTGATCCACTTGGTAGGAAGTCCTGAGGAGGTGGATGTGGCCAAGAGGAATGGCCTCTTAATGGTGGCTGATAGGAAATAGCTCTGCCTATTCAGGAGTGGGGGTCGGTCCCTACCCTAAAGTGGAGCAACCAATACTAGTAAGTCACAAAAACATAAAATCATTAAGGTTGAAAAAAGCTCTAAAATCATTAATCCAACCATTAACTAGCTCTGATGTGTACACCACTAAACCATATTCCCAAGTGCCGCATGCACATATTTTGTAAACACCTCCAGGGATCGTGACTCCACCACTTCCCTGGGCAGCCTTTCCCAAAGCTTTCTTTCAGTGAAGAAATTATTCCTGGCATCCAATCTAAACCTCTCCTGGCACAATGTGGGGCCATTTCTTCTTGTTTTAGTTCCTGTTACCAGCGAGAACAGGCTGACCCTCACCTGGTTACAACCTCCTTTCAGGGAATTGTAGAGATTGATAAGGTCTCCCTTCAACCTTCTTTTCTCCAAGCTAAACACTCCCATCTTCCTCAGCTGCTCCTCATAAGACTTGTAGTTTAGAGCCTTCGACATGACAAGTCCTCTCTCTTTTTCAAGGAACATTTTAGCAATGTTTTTTCTGTTTAAGGAAGTGCATTCAGATATTCTGTGTTGCCAGACTTATTCTTTGTTTTTAAATATCTGGATGGGCTCATGTGTTCTGTGTTGCCTGGGGTGATGCTTGCAGGGCATTCCTGTACCCAGTAGCTGGACCAGTCAATTTGTCCAGTTCAAGATGAGGTTTTTTTTGCAAAAACCTCCAATTGCCAGTGCACACTGAAAGAAATCTTGCAAATATAAAAGATAATAATAAGGTAGTGATAGACTTCTACAATGACTTCAAAAAGTTCCTGTAAAAAATGAGCTATTTTAAAGTTATTTTTTGAAGTGCTGTCTTCTTTTCCTAGGCACTCTATTGATAAGATTTTCAAAGGTGCAAAGTTCTTAGCCTAACTCCCTGATTATCTCATCAGTGTTAAAATACTTGTAATGAATAATAAATAGCATGTAGTGATTTATTCCTTTTTATTATTCCTGACTATGAGGGAAATACAAATCAGGCAAATCCCTGGGGAATTCTGAGGAACTACAGTCACTGGGGTAGGAAAAGTACTTTGCACTTTAAATCTCAGAGGGCCTTCAGAGGAGTTTTTTCTAAAGAATACCTCCTCTTAAAGCCATGAGAAGTGGTAGAAGTTACTGTGTTCTTGCAGTCTATTACCATTCCAGTATGTCCTGCCTGAAAGGAGACGTCCTTCTAGCAAGGGCCAGAAGGAGATGTACAGGCAGCAAGTGTTTTACGATATATCCTGGTGCATTATGTAATTTCATCCAATATTCTGGGATGAACACTTCCTTACTTTTTCTGCTAAATAAACTCAATTAAAAATAAATATCTGCAATAAGGAACCCAAATTCAACCCATGCAATCAATAGCATTTGATTGTGTCCCTCTATAAAGCTAACTTTTAGCTACCATTGAGCTGTCATGAGGAAGAACTAAAATTTCAACTTTATTGCAACTCTTCTGAAAGACAGGTCCAAAGGAAGACAGCAGTATTTAAAAAGTGTCCAATCAAAATTATATGACATCATTTTCCTTTTACTTATATTCCTAATATGAATTGGCCAATGATATTGGCTTTCACACCAATTATGTTTTTTTCCTTCTGTGGTTTTTAAAGGATATGAATGTTATAAGAAGTGAAAAAGAACCAGAAGAAGTGTACAAGAATATCACTGTTGTAACAATTCAGCATTTTCATGGTCAGCTGTTACTCACAGATCTGTCATTTGAAGAAAAAGCATTCTGAGAAATCTTCATGCAGCAAGAAATGTAGACACGGACCTTCTCCACTCCTGTTTTCCAGGGTAAGCAGCTGTACATCAAGTTTTCCTAAACACAACATGAACAGCTTTGAAGAAAAATTAACACAATCTGCTTTTTCTGGGACAAAAAAAATCCATTTTGTTTTCTGAAAAAACAGCTTTTTCAGGAGAGGAAGTGAATCACATTTTGTGTGACAGGACCTGACAAACTTAACATTCCTACCAAATACTATAAGGCTGCTAGTGTGTCCCCAGTCCACTTTTAGTTCCCACCAGTGATTTCTGGAAAAAATCTCCATTTATCCAACATCTGAATCACACATCAAGTCAGGAAAGTAAATTATGTATATGAACTTCACATCAGTCTCACCACAATACATTTCCCTCCATGCACAAGTCTTTATTTTTGAAACAATATATCTGTAGTCAAGACTTTTGGTACTATGTACAGACTCGTACTTCATACTAACTAAACAACAATGCTGTGAGAATACACCATCATAGTACGCTAAATGCAGTTTTATTTTCTCACTAATTTCTACTTCGTCTGATCCCTTTTTGCTTTGATCACAGTGATATGATATCACAAGTGCTGCTTCATAGTACATTGGATGAAATTCCACTTTTAAAGGTAGAATTTATCCCATATTAGGGATATGCAATACAAGATTCATGTTAACAAAGGCTCTTTCTAAGATTGGGGTAGTCATCAATAACTTAAAGGGCACTTTCAGAGTTCCCTCTAAAATGTAAGCCAGAGACAATTTTTAAAATGTTGGTTTTATATGAAATAGTTTTGAAATTGCCTATTGATAGGGAAAAGTCTATTTTGATCAAACCAAATTTATTGTTTCTTGGTAGAAAAGAGCTCCAGTTATATGTACTCCTACGTTATTTGACCTACAATATTAATATCAGAATTAATATTTTCATCACATTTTGGATATACCCTTTCACTTTTTAGAGCTTTAAAAAGAAAAAATCGGTTTCAGAATTAAAACAAAAAGATCAAAAAGGTTTGTCTGGAAAATTTAATTGTATTTTTTTCTCAGAATTTGTTTTCTTTGATCATTTCCTCTTTGACAAAGTTATCTGTTTGACTCAACAGGTTACTGACAACTTGTCTCAACCAATCCAAATGTGCCTTATTTAGCCATTTAAAATATTTTAATGTTTTCATCATATATAACATATAATTCTACTTGTCCCAAGTAGAGTCCTGCAAGAAATACCCTGGTAATTCTTTAAATGGCTTCAGAAGCAGCTTTGGGAGTCCACTGTGTCATGGAGTGTCACAGAAAGATCAGCACCCATATGTAGCAACTCACTGTAAGCCACCTTAGCATCTCAAACAAATTAAATTTCTTTGTACTTTAGAAATTAAACCAGCACTTTTATAAAGTGCACCCTGGCAGAGTTTAAACCAATAAACACTAATTCATCATATACAATAAACAAATCAAAGCAATTAAATAGGCAAGCCAAACCACTAAGGCTCAGAGGCAATTTTATATATAAACGACTAGTGAATACAACAGTAATCAGGGTGTGCTTTATGTAAACTAACATGGAATGTTTCCCAAAAATACACTGTGCAACACCAAGAGGATCATAAAAAGTGACTTAAAATCTATACAACACTAACAGGATTTCAAAGTGTCCTTGAAAACATAACTGAGGTGAAGACCAGCCTTTCTTTTCTCTACCACTCTCTTGTCTAGAAAAATGTCGATGTCTCTGTTGCTATTTTTCACTAAAAAACCCTCCATATTTTTGCTATTCACACAAAGAAAAGCTAATCTTGAAGTCTACAATTTCTCTGGCAGTTGTGGTTTTCCTCCCTTTTCTACTTCAGCCAATTTCATTTACAATTTATCACTAGAGAAGGAAGAAGCTGAATATTATTACACAAAATATTTTTAGGACACAAATACCCTAAAACTTGTTCACATTCTTTAAGGATGCCAAAAACAAGAGCATGGACACTTTCAGGCATATTTTCTTCTCCCAATTTAAATAAGCTTGTGCTACTGTTCATTTGTCATGGTAATGTGATGGCTACTGTAGACTTCTGCTCTCTGCTTGTCATGAAAATAATCTCCAATGTCATAATTTTCAAAAAATCCAACCCACACAGCCCAGTTTTTTTATGCCCAACAACAAATTTTAAAGTTGGGATTTTTGATGATGATATGTCAGTCATATGTTGAACGCCATCAAATAATAATAATAATAATAATAATAATAATAGCCACGTGTCCTTTTCAGGATGCAGGACTGCTAGCTTTTGTGTCAGCATTGTTTTGTATGCCCAATGAAAGAGGGAGTGAAAATTGTGAGAAACAATTTTCAGGCATTACCAGCTTTGGTCTCAGCATGTAACCTTAACAAAGCAGGAGAGCAGCCAGCTATTTAGCAATCTTAAGCCATCATGGGTTATACTGGAATATTTGAACTCTTATGGAGCAGGCAGAGCTGCACCTGGTTGACAGCCATATATTGGACTATATGAAATTGATGGCACGTGGTAAATTACAGGCTTCTATAGGGCACATGTGTTAAATGTTAGCCCTGAGAGGCTTGTTAAGAGTGTTAAAACCCTAAAGAGCCCCTTAAAATAATAGGCTTTTATATTAATTGACTCTTGCAAGTACCACAGATTGCATCTTGACCTGTCCTGTCCTGGGGACAGAAACATTAGAAGAAGTAAAGAACTAAGAAGAGAAAATTTTCATTTAAGCCAGCTACACTTAAATACATATATTGTTCTATATTTTGTTTTCCCTTAGGATAAAATGGGCTAATTATGAATTTAACAATGTTTATCATAATTGCAAACAAAAATGTTTGCAAAACTAAGGGTTATACCTACATTCAATAATAGTTTATTCTTTTTGCTTCTGAAAATCCAGCAATATATAATTTTATTATAATAGATGTCAAATATTTAGCTAATGGAGTTGATTTGACTGAAGAAGTTTTTTCACTGCTATCTTTGTATATCTTCGGCGTGAAATCTGCTGGCAATTTACAGAGAAACAGAAAAAATACAAAAGCTGCTTAGACTGCTCTGTGTTGATGGACTTGAACTCTAAGGTTTGAAGGCATATAAAGTCTTCCCCAACATCCCGGGTATAACAAGATCTTTTCACTCCTAATTACCTCCTTTGGGTACTTCCTTTTACCAAGAGAACTTTCTCCAACCTCTACACGGTGAGAAATTAGCCCAGTGCACTCCAAAGGATGAATTGTTAAACATGACCCAACATAAACATTAGCTTAGATATTTAGGTGACAACATTTTCACAAGTTCAGGGAAGATGTTTCATGGAGACTGTAGAAATTGAGATATGGTGACTGGAGAAAGGATACAAGTAAAAAGGAGATGTCTAATAAAGGGGACAGAGACTGAATTTTGGGCTGAGATTAATCTGAGATCTGAGGATCAAGGGAAAACATGACTTTTAGTCACTTTTTTTTTTTATGACATACTCTCCAGCAAATGATATGGGAGGTGATCAAAATGAGCATGTCTATGTGAAGTTTATGTCTGAAGATCATCAGTAATTCAGTGCAGTAGAGGTGTGACATGGGGTCTCTCTGAGTTAAGGAGGTGTGCATGCAGCACTGCTTTTATCAGCTACCTTTCCAAACTCGCTGGATGACTTCATCAGAGACTGTCCACAAACTTTCCCAACATAGCCACAGCAGAGGGCATCACAGTAATCTGAGTAACATCTGGTATCACTAATACCCAGGTGTGCTGTCTGAATAGCTGTTATGAAATAGTTGCTTAATCAACATCCTTTATATCATGTACAGGGTGAAAATGACCAAATGTAGATTATGGTGTAAAATGCACATCAGAGGTTAAGTTTTGACCCCACTACAGTCAGTGGCAAATCATGGTTTAATTTCTTTCTCACTTTTTTGACCTCTGCATTTCCTATTCAACCTGGCTACTCCCCAGAAAGATTACCAATTGTCAGGATATATAAGGTATAACTTGTATCAGCTTTGTCCTATAATGATTATTAACTTTTGGATAAATTGGATAGATCCCACTTCCAGATCATCCCATGGTCAACAAACAGACTAAGGCAGCTCTAGAGGTAAACTCACTGCTGTCCCAGAATGCAGTCTTAGCCTGGGCTGAATCATACTAGAAGTTTGCTCTGGTTTAAACAGTTCAGCTTATTAAGTGAGACAAAGCCAATCCGTAATTAAGCCATTCAGAAAAATACTGTAGATCCACTTACACTGCATTTTAATGTTTTGTACTTGTTCTGCATAATTGACTTTCCTTGTGGGAAAAAGTTATACTTCTGTAACCTTTTTGGGTACAGGTTACCTATCAGAGGTACAAGAGTTAAAGACTCAGCTATTAGTCTGGACAGCTCAGGCCCCGGAAAAGGAACAGTTCAACTCTCAATCTCTACTCCAAGCGAAAGGACAATAGGTATTTTATGGGATCTACATGTTTCTCACAACAACACCCATACTAAAGAGATTTGTCATTTTTTTTTGTATATGCATACAATAACAGAATATTCAGATATAAACAAGTCTTGGGTAATCAGAGAAAAAGGGAACTCAGAGATCCTTGACTGTTCCTCAGAGTTCTGCTCCTTGTAGAGAACATTTGCCCATGTAATGCAGCAGTCAGCATATTTGATATGGGCAACATTTTTTACATAGTTGGAATCTAAAAGTAAGCTGTAACTCCGAAGTGATTGCCCACAAGAAGTGGGTAACATCTCTTCAAGGAATTGAAATAGAACATTTTCTTCCCCTGCAAATGAAGTGTGGATTCCTCAGCACTGCATAATAGTTGAACAAAGTTTTTCCTTATAATAAAACATGTATTTGAATTTCACAATATCTCATCACTTCAGCCACAGCTGATGAGCATGCCAGGAGCACTTCTCACGTATCATTTGCAATGTTTTCTTTCCAGTTACTCCAGGGAGAGGAGGGGAGAGAAGCACGTGGCATGGAGCTACAGTTCCTGGTGAAGATTTTACAGTTAGTCTCTTCTTCACAATAGCACTACTCAGTACTATGCTGTTGGAGTGCTGGTGAGAATTACACACTGAGGAACACTTTTGCCCTGTTATTAGTGGTTCTGCCAGTGTTTGGAGGACATGATGGTCTGTTATAACAGCACTTCTTGCAACACCAAACATTAATGTAAGCATAGTCCAAGTGTGCCATACCAAAGGTCCTCCTAGATTGCTATCTTGTTCCCTACAGTGGCCAAAACAAAAGGGATTGTACAAGTTTTAAAATCATAATTCTTTTGGAAAACTCTTTTAGCTCTCAGCAATTCGTGGCTTTTGGACACCCTCAGCCAAACATTTCAATCAAGTTATAAATGTTAATGGCCTCAAGGACTGCTTTTAAACTCATTTCTCCTCTTGGCTCCAACACTAACCTATCCATGTTTCCAGATTTTATTTATACACTGAGTAAAAAAACAAAGAAAAAGAGAATGACAACCTTGTATATTTTTCTTTATGTAGCTACTATAAAAGTTTACCAGCAAGATGGTTGAAATTTCTACTCTGGTTCAGGGACTACTACATGACTTCTAAAAGTCATTTGCTGGCTTCATAGCACTTGTTGGGATGAACTAAGCAGAAGAAAGAAAAACAGTATTTCATATCTGTTTGAAACATTAGTCATTATCTTGTCTCTGGTTAAGCAAAACACCCAGCAGCCAACTTTTACTGTAATGTTTGGCCTTTTACAAGCATAGCCTCAAAAATGCTGATTTGTGCAACATTTTGACAAAAGAGTGTTCACGACTGCAAAGTTTATTTCTGTGATGAGAAACTGCCAATTGCTATCCTTATCACACAACAAGGTATTTTACTTACTAGTGGTTTTTGCTTTTCACAACAAAGACTAGGGGTAGGCTACAGTGACCGTGTGATGGCAGAGTTAAGATCCCAGAAGAAGGGAACAAAGCAAGAAAAAAAGGACCATGACTCTGGAGAGAGGATTTTGACCCATTTGAGGACTTTCTTAGCAGAGTCTTATGGGAGATGGTCCAGGAGACCTGTTTGATTTTCAGGGATCACCTCCCGCAAGCTCAACAGAAGTCCATCTGGTTCTATAGGAAGTCTGGCAAAAGTAGCAGGATGACAGCATGGGTGGAGAAAGAGCCCATGACAACACTTGGACATTAAAAAGGAAGCCTACAGCAGGCAGAAGGAGAATCACATTGCTAAGGGGGAATACAGGATACTGTCTGAGCATACAGGGATGGGATAAGGAATGCCAGAGCCCACCTGGAGTTCAGTCTGGAGAAGAACATGTAAAGCAACAAGAAGGGCTTCTACAGGTCCCTTAGCAGCAAAAGAAGCACAAGAGAAAAAGTGGGCATGCTGCTAAACAGTGCTGAGAAAGCTGGCTAATGCCATTGCAAGGTCACTGTCCTTTACCTTTGCGAGGTCATGGCAGCTGAGGAGGTTCTTGAGGACTGGAAGAAGGTAAATATTGTTCCTACCATTACGACAGACAAGAAGGGGTTGTTCTGTGCAGATCTAGAAGTAGGACTTGATAATCCTTGTAGGTTGCTTCCAGCTCAGGATATTCTATGATTCTGTGGTGATTCTGAGTCTCAAATAGCGCTCAGACCCCATATTCAAACAATGCAAACACTTAGGTGTGTTGTTCTTATCTGCCATGGATCATACCAAATGCACAGATGATTTGACACAATAAAAAAGCTACAAACTGGCTTCTCTTTGTCTTTTGTTCACTTATAACTGCAAAATCAGAGATGTGGTTGTAGTCCGTTTTCTTCATACGCACCATTCATAAACAAGTCATTAACAGTCAGTGGTCACCATGGTCACTGGTGCAGAAATTATTAAGAATCCTGGATTTTAAATTTCAGAACCAATTCTGTTTAGTGTATAAGATGATACTCTGCATTATTGGTAATAATAAGCAACATGTTTGTCTAAGATTTGCTATCTCTTCTTCACACAAGCAAAGCCAAGATGTCTGCTGGTTGTTTGTTTGGCTTTCCTTTCATTTCAGCACAGGAGATTAAGACAGCCACTCAGCACTTATTAGGTGATTTTAACACAAGCAACCTCTCTACTCAGATTTCTGTGACTTACTTTGAACATAATTACATACAAAAAGTAAAACTCAACCCTAAATAAACCCAGGGAATCTGAAGTCAGCTGATTAGAGCACAGCTTTTCTTGCTGCTAAACTCACCCTTCTGCTTCTCTGCATGCTAAGGTGAGTGGTTTCACACTGATGTTGGCTGTAGTGGGATGTTGCAGGGGAGAGTCAGCATCTGAAATCTTTCACCAAGAGGAATAGGACGTTCAAATAGAGATTTTCATCTTTCCATTTGTTTCTTTCTTAATTTTTAACTTTTTTTTTTACTTTTTTTTTTCCTTCAAGTTAGTGTCATTATTATAAGTCCTCTAACATACATTTCTAGCTTTCTCTTTCTTCACTGGTGCTTCTCCAGGTTATATCCACATTTCCTACATATAGTGTCATTTACATATATTAGATACTGTTTGCTGTCTGTGTCACCCCTGTAATCAGTTTTGTCAGGCTCCAGATCTGCAGTGTCTCTGTTTCTAAAGATGACTCCTTTTGTACCAAACCTGTACTTGTCTACACCATGTCCTTGTGTCAGGGTCCTAAATATCTCATTCTACTTAAAAAACCTCCTTGTTACCCCTATGTGTATAGCTATAGCTACCCATAAAAAAGCTATAGTTCTACCACATAAATAAATATGAAAATTTTGAAAGTTACCTACAGACAAGGCCAAATAGGCCAATTGCTGTCACAGTTGAACGAAGTCAAACAAAGCTATAGGCAGGTCAGGCACCCTTTAACCCCTTTTCCTAAAGGTTTATACTCCAAATACATTTAATAGATGAGTCAAGCATGAGAGAGAGAGAGCACAAGAAGATAAAGAGATGCTCAAATATTCTCAGAAAAAGTAATTTCAAATGACAAAGTCAAACAGAGGAGCTGTTTTCCTAGGAAAATTACTATTTTTATAGGAAATTTCATTTTCATCTACTGTGTTTAATGTTCATGAAGTTGACACTGAGCTGACTTTTAATTTGTTAACTGAAAAATCTTTCTTGCTAAGAACACCAAAACTGGTTATTTATTGTGAAAACCAGAGCCGTGTTAACAAAAGTTAGAATTTTTTTTTGTGTTTTGGTCCATTTATTTCAGAAAGAAAACCCCAGTCCTTCCAGTCAACAATCAGGATGAGCAGAATCCCAAGTCACTCTATGGCACCAGGCACAACCTGCCACCTGCTTTAATGATAACAAAGGATTCAGCATTGTCACGTGCAGTAAGCTTGGATTGCAAGTCTCCTCAGAAAAGTGGCAGAGAAGACACCTTACATGTTACATCCACAGGCAAATCAAAGCTCTTCCATTAGGCACAACTGTAGGACAGCCCCTCTCCAGGAGCAGAACTCCTCTGACAGCCAGTATCAAAATCTCTTGAAACTGAAAACAGAGATGAAAACCTGTAATATAAAACCAGGCTGTAAAACCAAACAGTAACTCAAAAATAATTTTGGAGCTGCAATGGAACATAACATTGCAAACCCAGCTGTTTACTGGCAGCTGTTGCAAAAAATATTTTTCCTCCCTTTTGCACCTCCTCCCCTCCCCTCCAAAAAAACTTTTATTTTTTTAAAGACTCAGAGAAGCAAAGAGTTTTCAAACTGAGCTGGCTTTGTTTATTTACTGCCCCAGAGACATCTTAAGTTGCTCACAGCCAGCCAGTGGAAACTGAAAAGCATTACTGCAGGGTAAATAATGAGATTGGAAGGACAACCGTGCACTTTAGGAAACAGTTATGTTCATGGGTAGGTTTCTGTTAATCCCCAGGGAGAGGCAAATGCATGACAACAATAAAAGGAAAAAAGAAGAATACTAAAAACCTGAAGACAACAGACTAATTCCATTCTGATATGGAGGGTAAAAGCTTTACCAGTAAACATTTTCACTCCTGTATCTCCTAAATTGTTTGACACTGTCAACCATCTTCATGATGAGTCTGAAAATCATTACCACAGGATCAAGGCATTCTGCCATTACATCCAGGCAAAAAGTTTGGCAAGGCCAAAGCTGAAGGGGACGTTTATGTGGATTATGAGGCTAACCAGAATCACAGTATTGAAGAGTTTATTAATCTATTAAAAAAATTAGGGGGTTTGGAAAAGCCATCCATATTGCTTCAGTGCAGAGGATAATATCCCTGGAGGACTATCTGGGATAACTTTATATGAGTAATAAAGATCTATGAACCATTGTAGATATTATTCTTATAACACTTCAAATTTTCTGCCACCTATTACTGATGAAAAAGACCTCTTCAGTCTGGATATAACCATACAGTTAAAGCAAATGTTTTTGAAACACTTCTCTAGAAATGAAGCCACCTTATACAAAAGTTCTTCATATTATTAGACTGCTGTCCTTCAAAACAGGTCAGCTATACCCAGAATATCTGTTGGGAATGGTCTCTGGTCCTTGCTAATTCCTGCCCACAAGAACTGGGTAAGTGCTGACTAGTCCAGGCTAAATCTAATCAAGCCAAACCTGTCCTAGTGCCAGGGATCCTTCTAACAGTTGCTCACTGGGCTGGTTCCAGTGCCAGTGCTCCCACTTTGGCACCATTTAATTCATTAATATATAGATTAGTGTAACTACTATAGTAACTCTGTCCAGTAGAAGGGACCCATCATACCAGTCACACAATGGTGGCATGGCACAGCCCATCAGAGGTTGTACTCAAGCTCTGCAGCCATCCCCAAGCCTTTTGTTTTAAGACCCTTTCAAACAATGATGATATATCTTGCCCCTATGTGTGTAAGCTCAAAGGAGGCATTACCCTCTCATTACAACCCCCAGTGGATGGCAACTGTGCTTAACACAACTTAAACCTAATTCCAGTGAGAGCTTTTAAAATGACAAATACAGTCACTAATTGTTAGAATCTCTCGTAGCCAAACTGCATTATCTCAGCACTAGAAGATGGAGATATCAGAATATGATTTTACATGATTAATATGCACCCTCCATTCAAGAAAAGTTATTTTCTTCACTTCACCTTTATTTGGTATCCTGTTTGCAGAAGTTATAAGTTCACCTTCATTAATTCACTGAAGACAGTCCCTATTCAGTTCATGTTTTTTCCTTCAAAAGCAATATATTAATTTCAGTTGCATATACCTCATGTAGTAAAACAAAAATCCAGCTACAGATTGTTAAATGTGTAACTAAGCTATTTACCTTGCAACAGCTTAATTAAAATACTTCACAACTGTAGTCAACCATGCAATGTGGTCACTGGCACTAACTTGCTGCTAACCACTACATTCTTAGGGACACAAGGGATTTAAAAATATGTACACTAATACTTTATGTTTTCTGTTTACTCTAGCAAGTTTTCCTTGAAGGGAGCAATTTACTAGGACGTGACAATTTCATCATCCAATTTCTACTTCATGCATGTTGTCCTTTATTAATTAAAAAATGTCCATATAGATTTCCTAAATTGGCTTCTACCTTGAATAAATATCTATCATCAGAATAGTAGAGCCGTGGGCATAGCGAAATTTTAAGCTCCATTTCTGTAGAAAAATACGGAGATATAATAATTCAAAAATTATTCTAAAGCAAAATGTTTAGCTGAAAACTAAATGCTTGCTTTGCTTTTTGGATATCTAAAATTACCATTTTTCTTAAGTAAGGTAATTTCATAAAAGAAAACATCTTTTCATCATGAGAATTTAATATGTTCCATTTTGAAAATTGCAAAATATATCTTGATGTTTTCTCCCCTTTACATTTGATTTCTTCTCAAAGCTATTTACAAATTGCCTCTGCATTTATGATTGTTCTTATTTCAAAATAGCATTTCTGGTAATTCTCTTATTAACTAAAACTGGTTCAGGGAGAAGGGGCAGATATTCAAAGAGGTCTCTGTTACTTACACTGTGGGCAGCCTGCCAAAATACCGTGTCATCTTTTGAGTCAAATGTGAAAGCACAAAATTAGGATGTGGGTCAAAAGGAGAAACATCTGACTGCAAATTTGAGATTGGAATTGACTTTTGTCTACATTGCTTCAACTGTTCAGCCCTGATGATGCCAAGTATACTGCACAGCTCATGTAATATGATGCTATGTTTGTTTAAGTTTATGCTCAGACAACTGATTAGTGGTTGAGCATTGTAGGCTAAAAGGCAGATTTTAGTGTGTATCAGCCAGTCAGTGAGGGATCACAGCCAACAATAACAGGCAATGTGACCTATGCTAAAGGAAAACAGGAAACTATCAGCTGCAAGGAGGAAACTCTGTGACCTTTCCTACTGCTTCAATGAAATGGTCTGTAACTCTGCTACTAAAGTGTATTTCAGAATTTGGCCTTTAGTACCTTAAATTTGTCCTTTCTAGAACCAAATTGAGCTTCTATTTGAGTGTTTATTTCCCTCTCGACAGACATCTTTTCTCACAAAATACAAGTGATCAAGATCTTTTACTTCTAACCACCTTTCAATGTAGACTGAAGTGGCCCAACAGGTCCAAGTATTATTTGGAGTGAGAAGTGACTAAGAGGCACACAAATAGACCTCGTGGAAGCATTCATTTCCTTCCCCAAGACAACCAGGCTTTAAAAGCACTATGTTCAAATCCTGTGATAACATGATATGGTAGGAAGAAGGATGATATTGCTGTTTATAGGAATGATCTCATAATGGTGAGAACTGTCTAGTCATTCAGATAATCAGACCAACATTTTCAGATGTGTCTTTCAGTCATGAGTGAGACCTCCAAATCATTAGCATGCAGGGTGGGCTCAAGGTACAAAACACCTTGAAATGGTCACAAATTATTTCAAACACTAATGCGGACTTAAAGTCCTGTCAGCCACCATCCTTAACAGACAAAAAGTCTTGGCATGGAGAAATCACTGTACATTACACACTCCATGTGCAAAAGATTAATTGAATATATCAAAGCCCTGCACATTCAGTGAACAAAGTTTGTCTTGCGTAAGACCATTCTTGTCTATAACATCTCAGGAAGGCTTTAATGAGTGAAGAACACATGAGCATGTTATTAGTATCCCTAGACTATGTGAAAACTAATTTCAGGTATGTCTTCTCTAGAGGAAAATATTATCAATCAATATTCTTAAAAATGGATATATTTGGCATACTTTTGTTCCTGCTCCAAGACAATGCCTCTGTCAAAGGAACAGAGATATTTTCTGATGTTGTAACAAGGTATAGAGTTGGTATCTCTTTTAAAAGTGCTTATTATACATTGTGTCTACCAACTTAAACTCTTGCCTAAGGTGCTTCACCTCCTGAAAGTACTTATCCCCTCCATTAAGTATGATGAGATCCTGGATGAACAGCTCAGACTGTTCATCGAACTGAAGCAGCTTATATAGGTGAGCAGACTCATCCCATCTACCACAAAACAAAGGCTGTATGCACTTACCATTTATGTCTTTGTTTCCTCCTAGTGGAAATGTTAGCAAATGTCTCCTTAATTTGCTTGACTATTTATTCATCATTATAAAGAGACGAAGAAGATATTTCAAGCAAGATGTAAGAACTCCTGAAAGTAATTGTCAAGAGTTCATTCTCGTAAAAGTTGTGCCCTGGTAAATTTCATTCATTGCTCAAAAAACCCCAGCATGTATGGCTATATCCAGGGTCCTCCTTTAGCAGATGCATGACCTTTAAATTTTGCAGCCACAGTTAGAATGGGTGGTCAATAATGACTCCTTCAGGGGTCCAGACATAGTCTGTATTCCCAGAACCAGGCAATCATAAAGAATTAAGCACCTTTGGTAAGAAGACCAGCACACATATTGTAGCTATCTCAGCAAGAGAGAGTATATTTGGACACAAGTAGAGGATCATATGAATGAGGAGGAAAAAATCCACACGCCAAGAAATCCACTGCCATGATCCAGCTTTGTAATTAAGGATGGCTCTTCAGCTCAGTGAGTAAAGGGTGGGCTATTCACACTTTGTAACAGTGACAGTACACCCACATATCATCAGAAAATCTAAGACAAAGAAGCAGTTTGGCTTCACTTCAGGTACTCAGACTACTAATGAAAATGGAGGATCCTTGTGGAATTGCTAAAACAACTGCTGACTGTGAGGTTGCCTTAAACACAATTCCTTGTACATTTTACAGTAAGCTTACTGCAGAGGCCTCATGGACCTCAGTTCCTAAAGAAATAACAGAAATCTTTGTAAATACACATGCAAAACAATCTCAATAAAATCACTTCTATTGTGTTAGATTATTTTGCTGCCCTGGATCTAGACAACTGCATGGTTCATGACACAATAGAAAAGTTGTTTTTAACTGGGCCTCTTCAGAGTCTGCAAATTCTAGGAATATGCCAGCAGTTACTACATTTTCTTCTCTCTGTTCAGTTCCTGTGCTTCTCTTAAGCTCTGTTTACTTTGGATATGTATGGGCTGTTAGTAGCAATTCATGGTCACTGCCAAATCCCTGAGAACTATTGACTGGATAGAGATGTCAAAATGCTCTTGCTACCTTCTATAAGTTTCTCACTCAATTTCATTTCTGTGAAATCTCTAAAATACTTATACCTCTTTAGCCCTCTTATTTCCAGTAAAACACCCTGAAAATTTTACTGACAATCAACGTATGTATGCTTCCAAACTGGGCAAGCTTTGTGGTGTTTCAAGGCCAATCCTGTCAAGGTCTGAAAGCACCTACATCATATTTCATTGCTGGCCTATCGGGCACAGGAATTACACATTTTTCCATAGTGTCCCCATCGCTGGTGTAACACCAATGCACATGGAGTCCACCTCCTGCCCATGCACTGAGTCGTGTCTGTGATAATACTGCAGCTCCCAGAACTACTGATTAGATCTGTAGATAGTGGCAGATGCCTTGGACTGCTTAGACTTTGCCCTTATTTTGAAGATTTTCCCTGCCAAACAAAAAAGCCAGTTACTTTCAAAAAAGAAATAACAAATAAGAATGAGAAGCAGGGAACAAAATGTCAAAGTGCTGAAGTCATTTCAAGCTTCTTGTAGGGAAAGCCTTTAGTTCTTATAAGAACACCAGTGTTACCTGATGGTAGAAGAGGAGGACAAATAACTAACCACAAGCATGTCTATGATCCTTGAATTCTACACATAATGGTTATGGACTGGCATCAAAATGGAAAAATAAAGTATCCTCTCATGGGAGGCTTTTTTCACTCCACTACAGAAAAACCTCCATTAACTTCTATCAATTCCACAGTATTGAAACACGAACATTTTCTGGAGTGTCAATGGTAACTCCACATTAAGGTCCAATGGAATGTAGGAAATTTCATAGGTTTCTTCCTCAAACGAATTTGTATTTTGTCATTGCTTATGACAGTCCAATAGGAGTATCTTTTTCCTTTATAGTATTATGTATTTTCTGCTGGTTTTTACAATTCCCTTCCCACTTCATTAATCTTTATTTACTCTCTAATGTGATATGTGATTGGAAGAGTTATCATTAAATGAGTAGGAAAGAGCTGCAAAGTCCATCTAGTATTATGACAAAGATTTATGTTGTTTATACTATCTAAAATATGAAATTAAAAAAAAAAACAACTTAATTCTGTCATACTCTGTAGCTGAAAATACTTTGGGGACTTTGCATGCTCCTGTAAAATGGAGAATGATTGTCCATCTCTCCTCCAAGCCACCACAGACTTTCACAACAACAGCAGATTCTTTCCTTTGGGCTAGGAAAAAAATAAGTGTTGGATGTTTCTGATAAAGTAAAAGCACATGTACACCCTAGGATATATTTGAAAGCACATTTCCATAACTTGCTATTAGGAAAAAAAATCAACTCCATGTTTCTATGCTGAGATAGAGACCTTCCTTCAGTGAATCTTTGCAAGGTAAAATCAGCCTGGATCTGAAAGTCCATGTATGGTTTCTGGAGCACCACTGAGAAGCAGTACTCCAGACTGCTCTTAAATTTTTTCCATGAAAGAAATACCTAAAAATTTCCCGAGTAACATATTCTTATGCATTACTTTCTTTAGGTTTATCTCTTTTCAGTACCATGTTTCCAGAAATATCCTCTGTTGAAAAATCACAGGCACTGACTTCTTGTTCTTCCCTTCAGAGAGAAGGAAAGCAAATGATCACAGTTCATTTTACAGAAGTCTTATATATATTCCAAAACTGTTACACATCCTCCTTCCATCTCCTCTATTCCAAACCAAACTAGCTGAGATCTGCCTACTTTTCTTCTCAAAAGCTTTATTTCTTAAAGCTCTGCTTGATTCTTGCTTCTCCCCACACCTTTCATGCCCAGTGTAGCAAGAGTTCTCCAGCCAAGGCTCACTCTCACCAGCAGAGCAGAATCACCTTATGTGTTTTGGTAAAAAACCAACACGATACAGAGACATAATAATGGTTGGATTATCTGCAGTCATGCAGAGGAGGAAAAAGGAAAGTTCTTAAAGGTATTCAGGAGAGAGTAAGGTGGATTTGAGCTGACATAAGTTCAATCTGGCTGCACTTCAAACTGGCTAGGTGAGAGTCATGGCCATCTAAGAAGCATTCTCCTCCATGGAATAACTTATAAGATCAAATCTAGAGGACTGTGACCAGTTTTGAGGTCCCCTGCACAAGACAGATAATGACATACTAGAGCAAGGTCATTGCAGAGTTATCAGTGGAGACAGAATGTGTGAGGTGTGGCTGACAGAACCAGGTTTATTCAGCCTTACAAAGATAAGCCTGGTCTTCTCCTTTGCAAACAAGCCCTCACCCAGCACTGTTGTCCTGAGCCATTTTTGGTATTCCTCAGCCTAGCCCACAACCTGTCTTTTGGAAGGTAACCAAGAGATCAGCAACCCATGGGTTTAATGTAATGAAATCAGCTGGTTTAATGTAATGCCTTGGCACCACTGGCACAGTGAATGCAGGACTCAGAGCACTGAAGGGTACACAGAGTCCTAGGTGATGAAGCAAAGAAAGACAGGTTTTACTTTGTCAATATCAAAAATAAATGGTTTTGGACTTTTTGGATTATCTTTTATGTCAGAGGGAATCATAGGAAAACTGTCCTTTTCATGGAAAGAAAATTACTCAGTCATAAAAAATCATAAAATTCTACTGAAGAGCATGAAAGAAACATTTCTGTCCCTACTCACACTCTAGTTTCTGGGTGCAAGAAGAGAGCAGACCGAGGCACAGCTCAGGTGAGATGGTTTGGATTGTTCACTGCTCCTAATGCCATAATCACCTGCAATTACTTCAAATGGTTAATTAATTCCAGTTAGAGTAGCAGCTGCTCCACATCCCTGGAAGCTACTGCAATGATAAACTCAGGCTCTTTTTATCAAATGCTGGGAGCTCAAATCATTAGTTTGGTTCCTTGATATATTGGACTGTAGTGACTTCTTCGTTTAAAGTTAGCAGCATGCACATCCACCAGATTTCCCAGGTTAAGGTTGTGAACTCATAAACTAAAGCTGAGAAGGTCCAGTTTTCATAATAATGGTCCAGAACTAGCTCTTTGCTACCAAACTGTATTCTGTTCACTGATAAAAATAACATACATATACATAAAATGTTGTTTTACTGATTTACATTCCAGATAGATTAAACAGGAACATGCCACCACTATATCAAAGTATAATGTAGAAAACCATTCAATATAGAAGTTTACATTGCTCTTTGTCAAAAGTATACTCAAATCCTTCTTCAACAACCCTTTATTTTTCAAAGAGAATAGTTAATTCCAGGTATTTTAACCCTGATTTAGAATATGCACTCTCAACACTGCCATAAACAGCTAAATAGACAGACTACTGCTTACAAATCAATCAAAATACATAAAACACAAGTGTCACAATCTGTGTTTTAAATATGTATAATCGTGTACAGCTTCTTTGAAATGGAGAGAAGAAACACTTCTGAATACTATTACAGGCAAATACAAGCGTTCTTTGACAAGGCAGCTTCATTGCTAAAGTGTACATTGCTCACTGATCTTTCCTTCTGCAGGCTCCTTTAGGTGCCTTCTTTTGTGCTACTTTTGTGCCCCTTCCTTTCTGCAAAAATAACAGCAAAGAAATCATGAGAGGCAAAAAGAGGATATCTCAAGAAGAGTAATAGTCTGTCTTCCTCCTCCCCTGTCCTCAGCCTGTCCAGGCAGGCCTGTTGTTCAGCTTCTTTATTATGGTCATCTTTTTTGTCCATGGTTCCACAAAATCCCAAAATGCTGGCTCAGGTCTCTTAGGAATTTTCTGAGAGAGGTTCTCCTAAAACAGCTATGTAAAAAAGGTCATTTTTCCTGCTGTTTCACTGATATGACAGACAGAAAAAATTATATTATTGACTAAAAATTAAAGCTGGTGTTTTATTGTCCCTGGCAGATTTGTTTTCTCTCAGGGAGATGAAAGAACTAAATATCTTTCCAAACCATTGCCAAGGTCTTTATAGCCATGGCTATGCCTTCCAAAATGGTTTGGGTTTCTTATTAAAGAAAAAGGTCCTTACTAAAATAACTAAAGAATTATTAAAGTGGAAAGATTCATAAATTAGCTTTTTACTGCTTGTTCTTAGGGAAGGCAACATGCAGTGTCTCCTCCGGTACCTTCTCCTACTGCAGGTTTAGCAGGCAAGAAGTGCTTCCTACTCAGCACAGAAATATCTCTGATTTAGAGAAATGAGCAGTGTTAATACCCACCAGCCCTTTTTGAGGTCCATTCAGGTGCTATGTTCATCAGAGCTGAAGCATCAGCTCAAGTTGGCTCTTGAACAGGTGGCCAGTAATTGTCATCTCTTGTGGTATGATGCCTGATTATTGCCAAGCATAAATCCTGTGTAATTCCACATGCAAAGAGAACGGAATCTGCAGTTCTCAACGTCCTCCCTTGCATCTTCTCTCAAGGCCATGTTCTCTCATCCCTTACCTGTCAACCTGACAATGCTATACCATCAAGGATTTCAGCTTAGATTACATGTACAGCTACCCTCCTGTATCATTGCTCCTTCAATGTAGAAAGGAGGTCTCTCTGAGTGTGAAAAAAACAGAAAGAAAAACATACTCCAATGGAAGTGATTTTTATTGCAGCTAGAACTAGCCAAAGTATTAAACAAAGACTCCAAGTGAATGACATTTAATGACGGGTATTTTTCTGTTCTTCTCAGGGGGAAAATGTTGTTCTCATGACAGATGATTCTTTATAGATGCTCTGGGAGGACAGAGTATTTTCATACATGCTTTTCTACTTTGCACACGGAATATACTAAGTGGCTTTTTATATTATTTACAGATTTACAGGCTCTGTTTCTCTTTAGAAAAATAATTTAATTAACTCAGTTTTCAAGAGCTAAACCAGTCACTTTGGACAAAATAGAAGAGAAAATATTAACCTGCACATTCCTGAAAAGACTATTGTTATGAATAAAAGATCAACGAGATAACACTTAATGCGTGTTTAGGTTTACAAAAATACCATTGCTTATGTCAGAATTCACTCATTATTAGGCAATTTCAGTTGAATCAGTTATTAGATTAGAAAAACTTCATTTTGCATTCAACATTTGTTTGGCTGCAGGGGGAATTGCTTGAAAACCACACTGCCATTTCCATGGAGGAAGCTTGAACTTCTCTGTTTTAATGCAACACTGCTAGCAGCTTCCACCCCAGTGACTAAAACAAGTCACAAGTGAGAATTATTGAAATAGTTCTGAAGCAATCAAAAAAGCTGCAACAGTTTATCAGCACAGTCCTCCTCTTTAACATAAATGTTCTGTGGAGGGTTTACTTGTGACATGCTCCAGAGAGTGCGTGAGTCATACAGGGAGTGACGTTTGGCTGACATTTGCCATCTGCCAGCAGTGGGTTACAGCCCCCAAATGCCAAAACTGTAGCACAAATTAGAGACATGGGGATTCCTACTCCTAAGATAAAACTGGACTGAGAGCATAATTCCTTATGAACTGAAATTAAAAAAAAAATGCTTACTGTCATCATTGAAGGGTAAAGGGGATAATATTTGATTTTGAGTGTAGGCAGACATCTGCACCCCTCCCTGTCTTCAGTGGGGATGTGGACCCTCAGCACCTGCTAGGATGAGAACTTTTAGCCATTATACAAAGGGAGTGAAGAACACGAAGATGATGAACAGTGACATCTCTAATCTTTGCAGGGTAAAATAGCTCATGATCACAGCTGGTTAAGATACAGAATGACCAAATGATTAATCAGCAGAAATGTGGGCTGTGTTGTTACTGCATCAAAGCATGCAAGGCCAAACAAGCTCTCAGCTGGAGTACAGATGCCAAAAGTGAGCTGACAGCCAGAAGCCATGTGTTTTTGGAACCTATCCCTGGAGAGCGGGAAGGAGGAGAGATTTTCCCATGCTGATTTGTCTCTCATTGCCTCTCTGGACTTGATCCACTACTGATGAAGTCCAAATTTTCAATTGGAACCTAGTGTAGAAATCCAAGACTTTTATGTCTTACAAAGGATAACACAAGGGGAAGAAAAAAAAAAAAAAACCAAAAAAAAAACAACAAAAAAACCTCTCTCCACCTTTTATATTACGCAGAAGAAGCCAAGAGGAGATTAAAGAAGGATTTTTCAAACTGACCAATGCTTTTTTGGAAGGTTTGGGATTTTGGGGAGCCCAGTTTTTAATATCTGAGAGAATCCAAATTTTTCAGTAAGCTGAAAATCAGGACTGATCATTATTTTTCCATAAAAGTAGCCTAAAATTACTCATCATTTGAAAATCTCAGTCACATTAACTATCCCAACACCACACAAGCAGTCTGAATTATGAGTAAGAGTGTCTTATACCCTAGGGTCATGAAGGTCACTTCTCTGTCTTTTGCTCAGAGTGTAGATTTCCAATGACTGACTGGGAGCATAAAATTAAACAAACCCAAAAATGTTTCTTTTGTATAGAACCCAATGACACCTACCCAACAGTAAGACAACAACAAACTGGGGAATCCTTCAAAGGCTCCACTTCTAACACAGTTTACAGTTACAGGTAATAATGGAAGGTCAGCACAGCTCTTCAGAGAAAGACAAAATCACAGAATGGATAAGCTTCAAAGGAAACCGTGGGATCATATAGCACCATCCTCTGCTCAGACCAAGACTTGGTTTTGAGCACATTGTTCAGAGCCACATCTAGTTCAGCCTGAGTATACATGAGGATGGAGATTCCACAGCCTCTCTGGACACCTGTTCCAGTGTTTTGTTGCCCTTGTTGTGAAGAATGAAGAATGTTTTTCTTTTACACAGTCAAAACATACTTCACTTCAATTTGTGTTCCCTTGCTTCCTATCCTTTCACTGTCTGCCTCTGAGAAGAGACAAACTTCATCTTCCCTAAGCTCTCCCATTAGGGAGTGGCAGGCAGCAGTAGGGTCCACCTGAGCTGTGTCTCCTCCTGCCTAAGCTAACCCAGCACTTTCAGCCTTCCCTTACACACCTCGTATTCTGGATTCACAACCCCCTTGGTGGTCCTCCATGGGACCCAATCCAGCCCACAACTGCCATTCTTGTACTGAAGAGCCCAAAACTGGATGCAGTACTAGAGATGTAGTCTCACATGTGCCAAGCAAGGGAGTATTATCCTGACTTGCTGGCTACATTCTTTCTTGTACACTCCAGTATGTGGTTGCTCTTCCCTGCAACAGGGGCACACTGCTGCTTCAATCTCACAGAATCACAGAACTGGTCAGATGAAAAGGGAACACACAGGGCCTTCTGATACAACCTCCCTTCTCAGGCACAGTCATCTCAGAGCACATTGTGCCCAGACAGGATTGTGCCCACAGGATTGTGCCCAGACAGTTCTTGAAAATCCTCAGTAAGGGAGATTCCACAGCCTCTCTGGTCAATCTGTTCCAGTGTGTGGTCACCCACACAGTAAAGTTCTTCCTTGTATAAAAGCAGAACTTTCTGTGCATCAGTTTCTGCCTGTTGCCTCTTGTCCTACTGCTTGGAACCACTGAGAAGAGCCTGGCCCATCCTCTTGATATCCTCCCTTCTGATAGTGACAGACGTTGACATGATCCCCTCTCAGTTTTCTCTTCTTGAAGCTGAACAGGTCCGGTTCCTTCAGTCTTTCCTCATAAGAGAGATGCTCCAGTCTCTTAATCATTTTTGCTGCCCTCCACCAGACTCATTTCAGGAGCTCCATGTCTCTCTTGTACTGAGGAGCCCAGAACTGGACACAGCACTCCAGTGGCCTCACTGGGGCAGAGTAGAGGGGCAAGACCACCTCCCTTGTCCTGCTGGCAATGCTTTTCCTAATGCACCCCAGGGTACCATTGGCCTTCTTGGCCTTCTCAAGCACATTGCTGGCTCATGGACAGCTTGCTGTCCCCAGGTCCTTCAGGTCCTTCTCCACAGAGCTGCTTTCTGACTGGTTTGTTCCCACCATCTTTTGGTGCGTGGGGTTATTCTTCCCCAGGTGCAAGACCACAAGACCCTGCATTTGCCTTTTTGAATTTCAGACAGTTCTTCTCTGGCCATCTTTCCAACCTGTTGAGGCCGTTCTGAAGGGCTTCTCTGGAACACTGTGGAGTATCAGCCACTCCTTCCAGCTTTGACTCCTCAGGAATCTTTCTGTGGGGGCACCTGTCCCTTTATCCAAGTCACCAATGAATAAGTTAAACAATATACAGCCCAGTATTGAACCTTCAGGGACATCACTAGTGACAGGCCTCCAACTAAAACCTGTGCCACTGATTACGATCCTCTGGGATCTGCCATTCAGCTCTCAATGCACCACAGTGTCCACTTAGCCAGTTCAAGTTCAAGTTGCTGGCCACTAGGATCTATGGATCCATTATTGTAAAGCTCCTGCCCTAGACTGCTTTATCACATGGCTTTATTCCCTATCATTTGCAGGTCATCCTCCATGTCTTTGATGAATTTCATGAGTTTTCCATCAGCCCATTTGTCCAGCCTCCCTAGATCCATCTGAAGAGCAGACCTGTCCTCCAGCATGTCAGCTGCCTTCGTCTGACTGCTGTCGTCTGAAATATGCTGAGGAGCTTTGACAGGATCTGGTGTACTAGGATTTGTAATTTCTTAATATTTCAGCAGCATCATTCTGTTGAAAGTATTGTGATTATTCCTTATCTGTTATTTGAATTGTTGGATCTTGTGAAGCTTACAGTGCACAGTCTAGGCATTTATTTCAATACTTTGAAGAGATTCTGGCAGTTCTTAGGTACTCACTGCTTTGTTGGTGTCTTTATAAGGTTATTCTTCAGTTACACACAAGGCCAGACCAGATTGGTAGAATGCTACCATACTTGCATTGACAGTTCCAGCAATGTTTTGGTTAGAGATCATGAAACATAGGTTTGTAGGTTATTACATATTATCCACACACTCCCTGATATCTCTTTTGTGCTCAAGGATCTTCCACAGCTTTTTTATGCCACTTCTGCAGGTTACTCCTTCTGTGTGAGACTCATTGCAATGGAGAATGAATGAAACACGCTGATATGGCAGCAATTCCTGATAATCTTTGGGACATAACACATTGTCTATAATAGCAAAAATCTCTTTACTGGAGAGGAACAAGTCTTGCTTCGAGAGGGAGTTGATTTCAGGCACAGAAAAGCTAGATTGATAAGTATAAACCAAACTGTGCTTCATTATCTTCCCTAGCTTTTTTCATTTGATACAGTAGGTACTGAGATGACTATAAGTTTTGAATATGTGAAATCTTATATGTCTTTTAGAGAAATAGAAAGGATAAGACAGAAAAAATCCTCTTGGGAATGTGCAATTGATCTTCTGATTTCAGAGTTCATCTGGTATGGTAACTGATTGCAGCTCTAACTGAGCAACTAAGAAACAGATTTATAGACAATGTAACAGGCCTTCAAAGAATGATAATTGACTGAAAGACCTTTCCTTGATCTACTGAAATGCTTTAAGAGTTGGCCTAACCAAGAGCAATAAATTATGATGATCCGTTTCAGAGCAGACACTGCCAGGTTTTTCACATGCTAAAAGCAATTTTTAGTTTGTAGTAACTCCTTTGGAAGCCAGATAGCCTGGCAATGGTCAAAAACTGGTGTTTTGCTTTTGTAAAGGGCCTTTGGAAACTCTTAAGGCAGCAGCTAACATCTCTGATTCATATGTGTATTATAGATGTACTTCTCCATCTGCTTTTGCCACTACAATAGTTTGTTCCAGTCATAAACCTTGAAGCTGTACTCAAATTTACACACCTGTGAATTCCAAATATATTCTACCAAAGCCAGCAAGTCTCTCAATCTGCCCTATTTTAATGCCTGTTTTACTGCCTGTGGACTAAGATGCCTTAGGAGCATTTACTCTCAGTAAGTTCACAGACAATACCAAGCTGGATGGGATTGTTGATCTGCTGGAGGGTAGGAAGGCTCTGCAGGGGGATCTGAACAGACTGGATCAATGGGCTGAGGACAATTGTGTGAGGTTCAACAAGGTGAAGTGCCGGGTCCTGAACATGGGTCACAATAATCCCATGCAGTTCTACAGACTGGAGGAACAGTGGCTGAAAAGCTGCCTTAGGAAAAGGACCTTGGAAGAGCCTGTGTGCCCAGGGGGCCAACAAGGCCAATGGCATCCAGGCCTGGATCAGAAACAGCGTGACCAGCAGGACCAGGGCAGGGATTGTCCCCCTGTACCCAGCACTTGTGAGGCCACACCTCAAGTGCTGTGTCCAGTTCTGGGCCCCTCACTACAAGAAGGACATTGAGGGGCTGGAGGGAGTCCAGAGAAGGGCAACGGAGCTGGGGAAGGGTCTGGAGCACAAGTCTGATGAGGAGTTGCTGAGGGAGCTGGGGGTGGTTAGCCTGGAGAAAAGGAGGCTCAGGGGAGACCTTACTGCTCTCTACAACTCCCTGAAAGGAGGCTGTAGCCAGGTGGGGGTCAGGCTCTTGTCCTGCGTAACAAGGGACAGGACAAGAGGAAATGGTCCTAGCTTGCACCAGGGGAGGTTTTGATTGGACATCAGGAATAATTTCTTATTTCATAATAATCAAAGGATTATTAAGCATTGCATCAGACTTCCCAGAGAAGTGGTGGAGTCACCCTCCCTGAGGGTATTTAGAAGATGTGTAGATGTGGCACTCAGGGACATGGTTTAGTGGTGGACTTGGTAGTGCTGGGTTAACAACTGGATCTTAAAGGTTTTCTCCAACCTTAAAGGTTCTATGGTTCTATGTCTTGAATGGGGACAGACTTAGCTAGTTCATGTGGTAATGTTATAATTTTGATATTTAACCCCACTACAGTGCTAGTATGTTTAACACATTTTTTGGCCCTGTTCTGCACATTACAAGCTTTAGGCAAAACAAAAAAGAAACTATAAATGGAAATATTTCTCCTCTGCAGTGGGAACACTCGTCTTCATTTCTGTTTCAAGAACTAATGTTTCTTACGCAAACACAACCCTACCAGCATGCAAATTGCTTAAATCTAATTTTTCTCTTTCCTCACACCTCTGTGGCTCCAGACACCACTCACCTTGGCAGTATTTGTCAACCATCTAATACTGTCACTTTACTGCCTTAAGGCCCACAACTGTATTTAAGCTTCACATGAAAAATGTGTTAACACATTCAATTTAATCAAAATGAAATGGTGAAAAAGAGAACAATGACCATCATATCACAGGCAGTTCTTCAGCCTGAATACCTACACATCTAGCTATTGTAAGCACTTGCAACAGAGGTAGGACACAGTATACTTTTATGACAAATTCTCTGAAATCTGTTGTTTTCATGACATGATTTTCTGAAATCATACTCAGTTTTGCCACTCTAGCAACGGGACAAAATGTTCAGCTTTAATTTAGATTAAGGTATTTCTTCTTATTGAATTGCTGATGGAGGAGGGAGTAGTACCTGTGATAGCGAAAAGACTTGGATAAATAATTCACCTGCTCTTTAAAATCAAGTTTTATGTAATATAGAATGGTAGGGTAGACACTTGAAACATAAAGGCTAGACAAATGTGTGAAAATATAGCCCAAAGCTGCTGACATCAAGAACTTGAAGAAATTACATTGCAAGATAAAGTTTATTCACTGATGTGATGGAATTGTTCCTGAAATGACAATTGTACAGCTGCAAGGCTTTCAAAGAGCTTAAGATTTTTGACAATAATACTCATTATTTCCAAATATTATAACAGCAAAATAGCTGTGAAAGTGTGCTATAGGAATTAATTGAGATCAATTTATTATAATCTTATAATAAAATTTCTCACTAAGAAAGGAACCAAGGATAATGGTTTTTCAGAAAACACAAATTACTGAGTTTTAAAAGAGAATAAACAAACAACACTGTCTGATGTTTCAGATGAGGCTGTGAGGGTATTGGAGAGGAGTCTTCTTCAAAACTATTAACACGCAAGTGGTGAACGTACAGACCAGAAAAAGCAAACAAACCAAGTGAAATCTGAGGACTTGTAAAGCAAGCCACCCCACTGTGGAGAATCCTCCCCACAAAGCCATTAGTTGGACCTCTGCTGGTTTTAATCTATATAAATGACTGAGACAGATGGAAAACAGTATGCACGCTGCATTCACTGATTATATCAAGCGAGTGAGCAGAAAAAGGGACTGGGTTTCCTCTGAAATCAGGCTGCTATGCAGAAATAAAACTCAGCATTGACAAACATAATTGAGGACACGAGATATGCAGCAGTAAAGAGCCCAGAAGATGAAATGAAACAAAACAAGAAAAAGCCAAAGAACCTGGAGGGGACCTCAGGAAGACACAGGATTTGTCTCAAAAACACCTTTTGTGACGGATGCAGAGAACTTTTCCTTTGAAACCTTGTGCATCCTGCCAGTAAGGAACCTGTCTGGAATGCCATATTTCTCTCCATGTCACCCCCTTTATTTGTCAACAGTGCACCATAAAAAAACATAAAATCACCCAGGTCCTGTCTTATTTAATACATTCGGGGCATCAATTGAGCCTGCATTGCCAGGTTCTGTAGCTGTTCCACAGAAACCAACAATAGATCTCAGCCAAAACAAACAAAAGAAAAATTATTGTGACTTTATACAACCTAATCAAGCTACCATCTTAAATCATCATAAAAGTGAAGCAGTATTTTTACAACTATCCCCGTGAAAGGCCAGATGTATAGTGCTTTCATAAATCAGAGATTATGAAACTATTCTTGAATCATTGGGAAGATTCCGTGTTACTCCCTAAGGGCAGACAGATTTTGAATGCACATGTTCTGAAGTAAAACTACTCGACTACTTAGCCTGCCTCATTGACTGTGCAAGAAAAGAAAGGCTACTCACTTCTTGAGAACGTGGTCTTTGTTGCTGAAGCCTGCCCATGAGAATAGAGGCATAGACAGGCTAATTTAAAAGCCCATAACAGCTCCCATCACCGGACAAGGTGTGAGTTAGGCAGGAAAAATGGTCACCCCACCCCCAGTTTCATGGACATGCCCCTTGAGTGACCTTGGGAGGGCTGAACCCAAAAGATATGTTTGGAAGGTTAGGTAGACTTACAGGCTAGAGTGAAGAGTCAAGATTTCTGCAGGTGTGACCACAGTCTCATGGCAACAACCTGGATTCATGAGGCTGTGTGTAATCTCATGAAATAGACACAGTATGTGTAAATTTTCTTCCCCTCTTTTTCCCACCATTACTTCCCTCTTGTAGCACGATTGAGTGATAAAGATACTTCTCCTTTCCTCTCAAATCTGTACCTTTGTGTTTATGCCCACTGAGATAAACCCAGAGTTAAGCCTGTGGTGCTAGAAGGTTCTGTTCAAGCTGGTAGACGCTGTTGTCATGCTGTGCTGTGTGTTCCCATTTACCCACCACCCACTTCCAAATGCCTGCATGTGAGCTTGTGTCACCACTTATTGACCCAGGTCTTTTGTAAAACCTTCCTCCAACCCCTTCTTTCTTTCCCAAAAACCCTCCAAAATCAGATTTGTGGTATGACCATTCAAATACTTATACTAGCTCAGGGCAGAGGATGGCCAGGGCTGGAGCTCACACTGCTGGGAGAGGGCAGGCAGTGGTGTCAGTCACTTAACTAGTACTGCTGAAGAAATGTCACTTAACAGATGCCCAAAGCCTCCTTGGGGAACAGCCAGGCCATTCTCTTAGATTGCTTATCAGATGAAATTTGAAAGGGCTGAAAGAGATCATGGACAACATTAAACCTACTTTACTAAGAAGTGATTTATGTCACTTACACTTCTTGCAAAACCATTTATGCTTTTAGAACCTCAGTAACTGATGCTGTAGATGCTCATTATTGCTGGCTGAAAAAATTACATGGAAAGATACTGTGGTTTGCCAGTGCTTTTGCACTCTCTGGCACTAGGTGTAAGAGGAGAATGAATCCCCAGGGCAGGTTAGGAGAGAAGGAGCCTTTGTCCTCAAAAAGCTCTCATTATAAACTTTCACAAACTTAAACTGGAATACATAATTCAGGGAATGTAAACCCTGATGTAAAAACCTGGATGTAAAGTCCCAGGAGGGGAATGGGGGAGAAGGAAATTTCACAGTGTCCTTCTCTGTCCTTTTGTAGCCGACTACTGTGCAGGGCAGAAGAACCACAGGAAAAGATGAAGTTGAGGACTACCAGATGAGGCTTGTAGGACTAGCAGAGCTCATGCCACCTTGTGCAGAGCAGCACAGATGAGCAATCTGGGGAGGGGGTGATGGAAACTAGAGGAAATTAAAGGAAAACAAATGCAGAACAGATGTCAGAAAGCACATTTTCCTTTGGAGAATAATAACGGCATGTGGTGGCCTTCCAGACAAGGTTACTAGGGCAGGAATAACAAGGCCATTTCATAAACAATTAGCTGCTCTTCAGGGTGAAAGTGAAATGCTAGCAATGATCAAGTTGGGCAGCTGACGCAGGAACAAAGAATATACTCTTTCCTTTCCTTTGCACAAGGGACATTTCTCTTTTAACACTCTTGTTTTCAGAGTTACGGTTTCCTTTCAAGAACTCCCTGATAAACCTCAACCCCTCTGTCCATTAAAGGCCATCAGGAAGAAGCTGTTTAGTGTCTGCTCTGATAGTTAGAGGTAGCAGAGGGGGTGGTGTGCCTGTGTGTGTGTGACCCTGGCTACATGTGTGTGATGTGAACTCATCTCTGTTAGGAACAGAGGACCACCAACACATTTGACCCACGGGCAGTCAATAACCACTTTCCAGTTGGTAATAACTTCAAGTTCTTTGTGATCCTGAACTATGACTGAAAGGGTATTAAATGGCTACTTAACGGTGACGGTCTCTAAGGCTGAAATGAGGCTTTATGTACATAACTGACAAACTTTGGTGTTATTAAAATTCCTTCAGAAAAACACTTTAGTTCAAGTACTTAAAAAATCTGTCTAGCACCTTGTTGTGTCATATGTCAGCTCACCTAAAATTTTTACTGCCTGTTTTGGTAATTTACTTGTAATACTGACTAAACAACCTTTTCACTGATGATGTGAAAGTAGTTCAGAGAGGAAGGAGTGTGAAATTACAAATACAGAAAGAAGACACTAAAGTGCTTACTTTTCCTTTCAACTTAAGGATGTCATCACTAAATTCTTAAACACTTGCTGTTACTATTGCAGCTAACAATGACTATGAGTATTAGACTCTTCTGCAAAAATCAGAGCTGAAATACAGGTTTTCATGGTGCTAAGCCTACAAACATCCAGCAAGCTTCAATAAAATCTAAACATCTCTATTTCCAGTGTGGATCATTTCATGTGCCCTATATCAACCTCTGATGGTTATCAATTAGAAAACTTTTTATCCTCCAGAGGCAGGCATCACAGAATCACAGAACAAGCTGAGTTGAAAGGGATCCAAGAGGATCAATGAGTCCAAGTCCTGGCTCTGCACAGGACTTTTAAAAGCTACTTGTTTGAATAACCCACTCCCTTTTTAGTGCAAGAAAATAAGAGTTGTGAGGACAATGCAGGAAAAAAGTCAACAAAGAAAGACAAAAGACAAAATTCATTCTTCTCACTTTGTCATTTGTTGTTGAATTGGTTTGTTTTTAAGTCAGGTTTGAAAAAACCCAGCATTTTCAGCAAAATTTTAAAAAAACCCCACAAACACCTTTCTTTTTTTTTTCCATTCAAAAAGAATATATTCAATTAAAATTAAGTCAGTTCCTAGAAATATTTTGATCAAATCTAGTGAAAAGAACTAATTTATTTTATGTGCAAAAGGGAAGAAAACCCAGAGCCTGGATATCCCTCAGAGCCTGCAGGCTACAGAAAACTAGGAGAGGGGTTGGGTTGAAAGTTTTCAGACTGGCTAATGATTTTCCTTAGGATTTACTCTGAGGCCAGTCCTGGATGGATACAAGTTTGATGCTTGAAAAATTTAAAATTACATGACAGAACTCAGCTACACTTTGGAAAACAGATGGTAACTTTGGGAAGGCCTAAATAGAAGCAGAACAACAAAAGACTGAACACTTTTCTTTTTACTTTTCCAACTTAACTCTCATTAGTCTCCTTCTAGCAGCTGTCATTTATTTGTGAGCCCTTGTCCTTTGCAAAGGTCAGAGTCTTTGAAGAGGCTCCTGCTTGTTGAGCACTTGCTAGGAGCTTTCCTGCTCTACTCAGATGAAGGTTGCCTACTCTCTCTCCTTTCACACCACAGGCAATACTGGAGATATTACAGGCTGCACTGCTTGCAACTAAATGCAGGTTACTCTATAAGCATTTTACCTGGCAGATAACTATAGCCAGTTTCCCTTGGAGCAGTAGAAAAGAGAAACAACATGAGAGTGGGCTAGAAAGGGATATTTCCAGCCACAGATTAATTGGGAAGGAGAAAGGAGATATGGCCCTCACCTTCTGACCACATGTATGTCAGGCTGGAGGACATGTTTCTGCAGGGATGTTGAGAAAGAGGTTAGAGTATGGTTGAGATAAGACAAGAATATAGCAAAAAAGGTCAATAATGTGGATTAAAAAACATAGAAGCTAAAAATCCTAAGGTATCATTCCAATGACATGGCTTACACAGAAGGAGCCATGTGTAGGCAAATTAAGTGATGACACTGCTGGTAAATCTGACTTATACCTTACCTGTAAGTAAAAAAATATATTACAAGTGATGAAAGTGAAAAATGAGCTTAAAGAACATAGGGATGTGAAACAACTGCAAATCAAATCAGTTACAGGAAAGATTCATGGATTTACAACGAGTAACTTATTGGGCGACAAGTGTATTTAGATTTAAGCAAATAAACAGTGTACAAATATAAAATACAATGAAACTTACACAAATGTATCCATGAGTGCTTGTATCTGTAACTCATTCAGAACAACAGGAAATTATTTAAAGTGATGAGGATTTACAAGAAAACGAAGGGACAAGAGTAAGTTAAGGAAGGGTCCATATTATCCCAGGTTTTTTGTGAATGCTCATCCTTCTAAAATCACCTTCAGACCTTTTGGGACACTTTTACTGAAAACCAACACAACTTTTGCTTCTTCTATCCATTTTACAGCCAACATGGATTACTGGTCTGAACAGTAAGAATGTAAATCTTACACTTCTACACAATTGCAACTTGAGCTTTTCAGAAGCTCACCCATTGCGAAAGTGGTTTTCCTTCCAAATTATTTCAACTGTGAGTTCTCACTGTCCCTCCAAAATTCTCAGTCTCTAAGGCCCTTTCAACTGCTCTGCATCTGGTGCAAAACTTACTATAGGAGACTTCATCAGTCAGTTAAAAGTCTTTCTGAATTCAGTTGTTGGACCAGACAGTAAAAAATTACAATGTGTCCTTGTAATTTTCTCCTGGGTAGGTACATAAATTCTGGAAATTGCACAACACTCTATGTATTTTCATGTACCTTTTGAGTGTTTTACTTTGGCAAGGAGATTCTGTTTTAATTCATGTAAGTAAATGTTGACTGTGATTTGGGAAAGTGTAGTCAACTAATGAGTTTTGATAATTATAAATGTGATAGCTACCTGGAAGCAACATGGACACACAACCAAAGTCTGTCTCACGCCGAGGAAAGTCCAGTATAGTTCAAATTGAAGACTATAAACTTTGTTATGGGAAATGAACTAGAATTACAAATTATTTTGGCAGCAATACAAGCAACAGTATGTATGTTAAAAACATGATTATTTTGCTCATATTTCTAAGCGTTTGCAACTTGGAGCTCTTGGAATTTTTTTCCTCATCTTTTTTTTCTTTTTTTTCTCCCAGAAGATTTCACCCTACCTATCTGAATTATGCGTTCTGAGGATTCCTTACCAGTGTCTTATTTGCCAGGCCTGTATACAGCAAACACATTCATCATAATGACAGTTTTTATCTTACAGATGTTCATGTCACTTTCTAGCAATAAGTGTTTTCTTCTGTGTAACCATTAGGACATAAAAAAATGGTTAGGATATGTATATAAGACAAGACATCTTACAGCATGTAAAGAAATATTGTATACAGCACTAACAAGAAATATTGTGTGAAAAAATCATGTTCTTCTTGCCAAGAAAAGCTAATTTTTGTGGGGGCATTGGATTTAGGAATTTTTTCTGAACAATTTCATAAAGTTAGGAACTTTGATTTACTTAGATATGCAGTTTGAGTCTGCCTAGTTGGGTCTGATGCTTTGTTACAAGACCTCTACTTGGAATAAGCAGGTTTTCTCTTATTCTTAATTTCTGTCAATAAAAATACCTGCATGGAGTGGATTTGATATCTTCAGCATGTCTGAGTGCACTTGAAAGAACTCTAAGAAAGGCTCAGTTTCTAGTTTTGTTTCTAAAGACTTCAAAAAGCCTCTACACATAAAAAAACCCCCTGATATTCTTTATTCCCAGTTCAGAGAAACATTAAATTGCAGAAACACAAAACTCAGTCCTGAGATAAAAACCCTAGAACTTGCTGTTACCTTGCCATTTGAACAATGAGAGACAGAAATTAAAAAAAAAAAAAAAAAAAAGAAAAAGAAAAAGAAAAAAAGCAGAGAGAATATAACAAAATCCTACCAATTACGTTCTTGTATATTCATCATGAATCTCTCATAAATATCAAAAGAAGAATTAAAGCAACAAGCCTATTATTGGAGGAGATAAAAAAGTGAAAAGTTTTCACATTAAAGAGAAGTATAATTTGTTTAATTGTTTTATACCTTCAAAATTTTTTTTCTGGAAATTAAAGAGTCTGAAATCAAACCATTCCCCAAAATGTGCTACTAAACAATGAAGTCAACTGTGTTGAAAGCCTTGAGACTGCAAGGATCATCATACCTCTGGTCAGCACGTTACCTTCCAAGAGCAGCAACCATGAGCAAGCCAAGGGCAGCTGCTACAGCCCATGGATTCAGAGTTCATCTGGACCTGACAGTGTGAATCTCAAAAACATCCTGTCCTGAGAGAGGTGACTGAAAACGATGATCTAAAAATGACCAATTCAATATAAAATCAGTGAATAGATTGTATTCATGCCGATTCAATGAACAGGCTTTCCAAGAAACCATTGGGATAGTCAGATTATCAATATTATGCAAGCCAAAATTAGGAACTAAAATCTAGGAAAGTATAGGTTTCTATTCCTGAAATTACATGTATTACATTTCAAGCAAAACATTCCCCAGGTAGTTAAAGGTTTAATAGAGATACATTAATAATGTGTAATGATATCTTGGTCTTTTCTGAAATGACTACTGCAGTCTCCTGACAAAAGCTATTTAGAATTGGGTATTTTTCTATGCAAGTTTCTGCAAGAGCATGATTTAATGAGTGTATTCAGATCATGTCTAACTCTTACAGCTTCTACTGAGTTAAAGTAATATTAGCAGTTAAGAGTTTTGCATAATGGCTGTTGGATAAATTCCCCAATCAAGAGCCCAGAAGGTAGAATGGATTTTATTTGAATAAACATACTGAAAGTAATAAAGACAAAATCAGCAGCTCCTGAAAGAGTATTTTCTTTGCAGAATTTCATTATAAACCATCACTTTCTACTAACTTTATTTGAGCTCAGTAACCTATGCTTTTGCAAGCATAAATTCTTTCAAATTGTTGTGTGTTGGGTAGTGCTTACCAAGTTATTTCACCATTTTTCTTTTTCTTCACAAGAGTTTGAGATTTAAAAAAAATTAAAAGCATCTGCTATTTTTCAGGAAAATCTCATTGTAATTTCACATATGATTTCCATATAATCTCATTCATCTCCACGGACATTTTTAAGTCTGTGCAATATCTGTCCTGGCCACATCAATGTTTGAGTTGCATTTACTTTAATCCATCTTACCCCTTTTCATTGACATTCTCATTGTATAGAAGAATACTCCATAAACTTTGAGACCACAGAAATCTGCAGATTTAAAGGTCTCCCTGAAATATAATTTCTGAGATGGAAGCAACCATCAGCTTCAGCTGTAGGCAGAGACCTTGGACACTATTCACTTCAGCTCTCTGTTTGAAGGTATTATCAAACATTTAATCTTCGATGCAATATGAAATTGTTATGACATGAGATAAATCAAACATAATCAATAACCAATATGTTTAAGCAAAATGATGCTGAGTGAAATTACAATTATTTAGGGTTAGACTTTATAAAATGTTGGAATGTACTTAATGCTGATTTAAAATATCTTTCTTGTTTTGAGGCTACAAATTCATAACTGATTTCTGCCGCACATGAAAAAAGGCCATTGGAATCAGCTTTCTTGATATGTTTTAGCAATCATTCTTCTGGTTGCTAGAAAAAAGCACAAGTTTTCACAAAAAACCCTTGTTTTCAAATGACAATTAAAATTTATACGGCTTAGAGAGGTGCCTCTTTTTCTTATCTTGCTCATTCACTCCTGCTGTAACCCTGAAAACAGTTTTTACCTGAAGGTAGAAAAGAAATGAAGTTTTTTAATGCACTACTCTGGTCATGCAGCTCAAATTAATCTGTGTCAAGCTGCCTAACATCCATTTTTCCTGGTATTCTATAATGTGAGAAATGTTAAATCTTTGTTTTTCTTATTTTACTGCTCCAGCATAATCTGAAAAAAAGATGGTTTTCATACAGTAATTTCATCCAAGTGGTCATCCAGTATTTATCTCCCTTCATTGGTCATGTATGCAAATGCAGATCCACAACATCAAAATAATAGACCTCAAGACACAACATACCATCTTCAGTCAAAGGAAACTCTTGTAGCATTGGCAGATTACCACCCAAACTGAGCAATTACAGCTTGCATTGGGTAAGAATTTGAACCCTTCCTCTGGCATTGATAACCTGAAACGTTAAGAAAATGGACAAGAGCAGACAATGCACAGCAATTACAAGAACATCATCGTTTTTACTTATTCAAACTTTGGATAATTTTTACTCCATTCTACACAAAATGTTCATTATGGAGATTAATAGTTTTTATTCAAAACCCAAATATAGACATCTGAAAGAAAATTCTCTTTTTTATGAAGCCAGGATCAAATATAGATGTTTTCACGAGAATGCAAGTATCTCAAATAAAGTTGTCCTTGCAATACTTTAAATCTGAAGTTTGCAACAGCATATTCTGCTTGACAATAAAATGAAAGACAGTTTAGAAACCAAAGCCACAAAGTTACATTAGATTTTATTTTAATATATGTGTCTGATATCATTTTAGGAAACTATAATAATAAATTTGTTTGCATACATAATTTCTGTGACATAGCATTCTTCTATTTTACCTCAGAGGACTTTTCTTCACTTTGTCCACTGTGTCTATCTTCTAAATGAAACAAAAGAAAGCTTGACCCTCCAAGTGCCTGAACCCAACCAATCATTCTGGTTTAGGATCCATCCCAGAACCTGTGAAGTATAGTAAATCTGACCATGAGATGTTAAGCTATTCCATTTCAGAAACATCTTTGTTTCTGGAAGTGATTTAAGAGAATATGTCAGTCAAAATACAATTGGAGTAGCAACTACTTTCATAGATGAACTCTCTTCATTATCACTGAAATGGAACCGCTCTTTCTTAAACTCAATCCGTTTGACAATAAGATCTCCAACACATCAAAGCTTTCTATGATTTAAACACAAAGTCCACTACTTACAGAAAAGTTACAATGAAAAGATTAGTAAAATGTTTTTCACATTACCAGATGTAGTAAATTTTACAAATATCCTCCTTTTCTTGATCATATAAAAAGTACCCTTTTGCATCTGGAGCAAACAATTTAACCATTTTCCGTTCTTTGTGTGGCCTGGTTAAAAAAGCTGAGCAGAAAAGTTTTCAGAAACACGGTGTGTAAAATTAAATATAAGTTGTCTTTTAAGTCCTTGAAAAATCTAAAATTGAATTTCCATAATATACTGAAGTCATATTAGGTACCATAACCACTCTGCTTTAATTTCTCAGGTTTGGGGATATACTGAATAATCTCAAAGGTCAAAAATCTAATAACACTGTCATGCCAATATTACCTTTTCCTGTATGGAAATCCTTCAAAATATCCATTACTTTTATCTTTTGAAGGATGAATCAGTAGAGAACAGCTACTTGCCTTTCATCCTAATACATGAACTAGAGGACCTCAAATCAAACCAGCCAGTTGAAGATTTGAAAGAAGACACTGTGGGTGTTAAAAGTTTGCATGGATCCAAAAATAATTAAACTGATTCATAGAATAAAGATATATTGAACAATATTAAATACGGTGTCAGGCTCAGAAAGTCCCTGAGCCTGAAATTGTCAAAGCTTGGGAAAGTACCATGGGAAAATAACAGCATATGTAGCCCCAGTTCTTATATTGTTCCTTAGGTGTCTGGTTTTGGCACAGTAAGAGCTGAGGCACTTGGGCTTATGGTGCAAGTTATACAGGTACTGCTCCCCAACAGAAAAAAATGCTTTAAACCAATGTCTGACCTAGCACTACAGCTACCCCAGCAGTACCTTTCCTCTGTAGCCTAGACTGTCCAAGAACACTGTGGCATCTAAGAAAGCTTGGACCATGTAGAATTCAGTTTGTGAGCCAGGAAGACACCTTTTTTTAAACTGCCCCTCTACTTTAAGACAGGATTAGTGATATATCAACACATCTTTGTAAAGTAAGCGCAATATTCTTGTCTTGCACTGTTTGTGTTAATTCTGTTTATCATCTCCTTCATCACCTGGAAATGAGTATTCTCCTGAAACACCTTTTTCTGAATTTTATTTGCTGAACTGATACTCCAAAGGCAGGAACCTGTTCATACTTTGCTCCCTCCACAGTCAGGAGAGAGAGGCAGCCCTGCAGGGTGAACCATCCCTTCTCACTTCTCAATAGTGGCTTGTTGCTTACTCTGGATGGATTAGATACTTGAATTTTTCTGTTCTTCTTATTCTTCTCTCCTGGACTCTATTATTAACTCAGTACATCTGAGTGGATTGCAACATCCTTGTAATATGATCCTCTTGAGGCTATTAGAGCTGTGTGTGAAAAATCTAAACTCTGCCAGCCTTTTTGCTTCCTGACCATTTACCTTTGACCTAGAGTTCTGATGGCTTTTTCAATCTCTCACATGGTCTGACTGTGTCCTACTGGATTAGGCCAAGATGGTCTTTCCTCCTTGGGTGGCTGTAAGGCTAAGAGCACAACCAAAACTCTTACAGAAAGCAGCAATCATTTGCCACTACCATTACACTCAGTAACCAGCAATAAAACTGTCGGTCTTCGAATATCAGCAGCGCCCCTCACTACAGAAGTATCTCCTCACCTGACTGCTCTAAACCTGCTCAGTTCCATGTCCTGGCCCATGCTCTCACAGGTTCATAGTTTCAGAGAAAGGAAAAGGTTCTTTCCTTCCAGCTCCAGCTCTATGCAGACAGACATTATTCTCAGTCTTTCTTTTGCTGTTCATGCACCTGCCTTTCTTACTGTCCTTCATGTCCCTCACCAGACTGAACTCTAGGTGGATTTTGGCATTTCTCATCCTATCCCTGAATGATCAGAGTGTCTTTGTATCCCTTTCAGGTCTCACAGCTCTTCTTCCATCTCCTATAGGTTTTCTTTCTATGTCCAAGTGTTTTCATGAGCACTTGTTCATCCATGCTGGCCTCCTGCTGCCTTTGCCTGACTCCCTGCACAGCCAGACAGACTTTCATTGAGCTTGGAGTAGGTGATCCTTGAAAATCAGAGCTCTCCTGGACACCTACTTTCTGCACGACTGTCTCTCATCTGACTCTTCTAATCAGGTACCCTAAACAGGCCAAAATCTGTTTTCCTGAACTCCAGAGATTTGCTGTGCTATGGTTCTAAAAAGCATCTGGCAAGCAACTAAAGAATTACCTTTTATTTCACTTCAGTTAGAAGTGTCTAGGCTATGGTGTCTAAGACTGCTTTGCACTGTGAATCGAAGTGTTCTAAGCATGATCCCAATCTAGGCTAAAATGAGGACACAAGACACAACCTGAAGGCAGGAATGAATCTGGATTTTTATCATTTTGGTCAGAGAGGTCAATTAATTATATGAGCTTTTTTCATTGAAGTGTTTATTTCTTTTTTTTCCTACGAATCGTTAATGTGAAAAATAAATCAGAAACAAATGAACAAACAAAAACAACAAAGAAACATAAACAGCCCAGGACGAAGGTTCAGAAATTAATTTTCTCCCTTCTCACATGCACTAAGCTGCACTTTTAGACACCCTCTTAATTTCGTGAATTGTATACAAAGGGCAGAAGAGCATTTCTGTCTCCTTTATCCCTGTTTCAAGCAGGCAGAGCAATTGCAGAGCGATTTCTGCATCATTTCCTACCAACTGGCAAAACTATACCTCTTTAGTTCCATGCTTCTTGTAAATCACAGAAGCCTGACCTCTTGGTTCACTGCACATGACACAAGAATATAAGTTCCACTTGTGACATCAGACCCGAATGCTTAAACACTGCAGTGCTTTTAATCTTACTGCATCATGCTAACAGATTTGATTATTTTGGCCAAAATAACATGAACATCCCTAGAAAATATGTCCAAGAAATGAAACTAGGTAAAGAAAAGCTGCATGCAGGAATGGTAAAACCTTTGGTCACTTTATTGCAGCTCATTTATTCTGCTCTAGTGAAGCCTCAGCAGTTTGTAAAATCTTGCAATCTGTTCATAAATACTAGGAATATTTAGAAGCTCTTATTGTCTTAAGGTTGTTCAAATTGTAATGAGGATGAGTAAAAAAAATGTTTTCTTAAGAGATTTCATGAGAAACCTGGAATATATTCTGGCCACGTCTCCAAAACACTTATATATTTCCTGAGCCTTATATTTATACCACAGTAAAAACCTATCCTTAAATCTTAGTGTAGCACTGGCTACTTTTATCATTAGTCCCATCTGAATGAAAAGGATAACATCTTCTTATCTCAAGACATATTAATGTGTAATAAAAGTTGAGTTCTAGTAGAGCAACCTAGTAGAGGAAGTAGAAGGTAAAACCAGGCACTTGCAGAAAAGTTTGGGTGACTGCTTCATGAATTCTCATTTAATATCCTCCCTCTCACAAAAAAGCAAAGATGAAAAAGGAATATAGAAAGCACAGAGCCATCAGGAATGCTGAATAGTACTACATTTAAAATAAGAAGTACGGAATTTTCATCTGAAGAGACTATTTTCATTTTGAAAATTGACAGCTTGTACTAAAGGACAATGCTGATACTTTTACTAGAGGAAAGGCAATATTTCTTTAAGTCTCATTTCTTCCATCTTTGAAATAAAGGGTTTGGGTAAAGTCTGGACAAATAACCTAAAACTTTCTCCAAAATTAGTTGCCTACATCATTTATGTTGGTCTAAATATCCTGTGCAATAACATACTGATTTGAACATTCATGTAATAGAGATATCCAAGTTCCTGCCATCATTGCTCTGCTCCAAACTACTTTATGAAAGGCAGTACCACCATCAGCCATGTTTTGAGATAGGTTGTTGTTTCTGTGCTGAATTCAGTAACATTAGTATGGGCAAGTGTGAGTAGTTCAGGATGTAATCAGCTAAAGCTGCACAGAATGGACATAGTCTGGCCATTTATTTCCACTTCCCCAAACTGTCTTGCTAATACATTACGCTTTTGAACCAGGGGAAAGACATGATACAATGGTTGATTGTCACTTTGAGGTTCATTCAGTCTTCAGCTTCTTTGAGAACCAACAGCCCACACAGGCCAAGCAAGAGCCCCTTGTTTTCTTCCCTCACTGCTGGATGGAGATTTTCTGCCCATACCCAACAGACCTCAAGATCCAAAGTTCAGGGTTGTCTTTTTGACAATACTAACCTAACTCAGAACTTGATTGGTGAGGTAACATCCACATGTGGTATCAACAGCATCCCAAGATTAAACAATGCCTCAGCACTGTGATATAAATGTTTTACATGAAAATAAAAATCAATGGCTTGCTTTTAGCCAGTCTGATACAGCCACAAAAAGTAGCAGACTAAGATTGAAGTGCCTTCAACTGTCACAAGTCAACCCAAAAACCTTTGTGCTTGGATATATGGCTTTGTCTCCAACTGAATAGCACCAAACCCAGTCAAAACTCATTTAGAGTTGAAAACTGTTAGCAGCTAGTTAAATGATGATGATTCTGGTTGTCTATATAGATAATTCATGCAGTTTTATCTCAATGTAATATGCATCCCATTGTGTGTGCTTCACAGGATGGCATGAACTGTGAATACTTGTATTATTTATTGATACCATATGTTAATGCATAAAGGGATGGCCAAACAAAGACTAATGAGGCTCATAAAATGTAAAAAAATGTTGATCACAGCAGATTTTTGGCAACTTTCACAAAGAGTTTCTCATGCTTGAGGAAAGACTGAACTTGTCCCCCGGAAAAAAAAATCTACCATACGCAGAGGCACAAGTTATGTTACACTGCAAAATTTCCCCATAAAACATCCTTTGTGTTACAGGTACTGCAATAATCTTCAGAAGATGAACAAGAAGATGCCAAAAATAAAAAATCAAGATGTTAGTCAAGCTCCATCACAGGGACTTCTCAATCCAAATGTGGCCAGGACTGATTTTAAATGTTTATTTAGACTAAACAAGAAGAGTTCCCATTTTCCTCTAAAAGCTCTCAAGGCAGTAAGGGATATTTAGCTCTCATTGAACACACAGCACAGTTTCTAAGCTTCAGGGTGGCAGTCATAATTGAAATAAAATCAAGGAGTTTTTGGAAATACTGAGCCATTCAAAATGCAAATGCTGTGAAATGTCTGTCAGCATCTCTTTCCATTCAGTATCCAAGCTCACCAACTTAAAGACAGTTCTGCACTTGGAATTCAAAAGGTGAAATTTTCACTACATATAAATTATGGAACAGGATTTCATTACAGGTTGTCTTTCTCTTGGTGATATAGATGTTGATTACAAAAGAAGAGAGGAGGTCTAACTGTAGTCTCATAAAACTCTCTTGAAATAATGTTTTATAGAAACCCAAACTTTAATCATCACTAATCTACATTTCAAACTCTGAAAATTCTATTACAAGTTCCTATCAATGGATGTTACTTTTATTGTCTTACAATGTCACTCATTCTCTGTCTTATCTTCTCATTCAAGTTGTGCTTTGCAGTGATGTCTACATCCCACTCAGCCAGCTGTTCAGAAGAATAGTGTACCTCAATTTGGACTTTGAGAATCATCTTGCACAAGCCATGGAAGGTGTCTGAGTTTAGAAATGGACTCTACAACCAGCTCATTTCTGTTGGAGTCCTTGTTCTTTACATAGGGCCTTCTACAGAACTGATTTTGTCTCTGCTTTCAAGTTGATTTACAGCTGCAAGAAGGAGAACCAGGGAACAAAGATGGAAGATGTGTTTGCATATTCAAGTTTCTGTGCTACTTCTGAATATTTGATGCAGAAAATATCAGGAAGGCTCAGAAGATGGCAAACTATGAAAATTAAAGCTATATTAAGATAAAATAATTCATTCCAACATTCAAGTTTTCCTTGATATAAGATTCCTTGAGCTGAGAGCATTAATTTTAAAGAGGCAAGGTTTCTGCTGGATCAGGTGAAGATTTTAACACACCCCTTAGATAATGCTGGAACTTGTAATAATTTCCATGAGAACTACACAATTTTATACCAACCCAAAATATCTTAACTACCTGTTCCAAACTTTCAAAAGTGACAAGTGATACGACAGAGACTTTAGTTTCAGAAAATCAGGTCATTCTGAGGGCATATCAGGTTGGATACATAGAAATCGGCAATTTTTTCCACCCTAGGAATGTTTCAAAAACTGTAGTGCTTATTTTAATCTGATCCATTTTCTCAGTGTAACCTTTTGCTCTATATATAGTAGAAATCCTGATTAAATTCATTTTGCAGACAACTACTCACAGTCAACATCGTGTTTTCTGTTTTCTACTTAGCATAAAAATTAGTAAATTAGGGGGAAAAAATCAGGAATTGAGTCGTTCTCTTCTGTAACTCTTCACATCTATCTTTTTTTATCTGAAGAAAGATTTGGTATATATGTGGCAGGATGGTGAGACACTGATATTTCCATTTAATCCACTCCTGTAAAAGAAGGGTAAACTACTTCAATTTCAGTATTTCAGTGCTAGGATTTGTTTGCTGTGAATAGCTGGACAAAGTTTATAACACACAGCCAAAGCAATAGGTGGACAAATACATATTATACATTTTATAACTACACACACAGTCTTTGTTATACTCACTGCAGATACAGGCGTCATTTTTGAAATAAGTAATTGGCTGATCTGTCCAGCATTTTATCCTTGACTCCAATCTAAAATTATGATAATGGCAAGTAATCCAAACTCTTCTCTAGAAAAAACAAACTTAGAGATAGAGTTCTGGTAAACTCCTAAAGTAAATATTAAACAAGTTTGTTGTAATTGCTTTCGCCTCTGTTGGATGAAAATTATTTCCATTTAATGTAATAAATTCATAATACCAGAAGGGATTGCTGTCAGCTGGAATGTGAAATCCACTTGCTCACTGTAAGCATGATTTGTTTTTAACTTAACCATTCTAGTGCCAAGTATTAGGGAAACAACATGTCAATCAGGCATTAAAATTCAATGCTCAATTTCTCCATTCCCATTCTCTGTATATCAAAATACAGAAGAGGTTGTCTTTGCTCCAGATTGAATGTGGGATCAGTACCCAGGAAATGAGTAGGTGGTCAGGCACATTATCCATTAGGCTGCATTACACAGAGTTCTGGTGTAAAGAAGAAAGATACTCCACTGGTTACAAAAGCAATTCGTAATTGTGCAGCAGAACCTGGTGCCTGTTCTGTCTCACATTTCCTTGGTCACATCACATAACACTGAAGGCCAGACTGAAAGGACACTTGAGCAGAACGGCTCTCAACACCACTATTCCTGACTTTCAAGTACCCACCTTCATGAATTCAATAATGTTGAGTTAGACTTCAGGGGCTAGAGGTCTCCTTTGTCAATGACTACTTCCACCCAAAGCGGACCAGTGCTCAGACTGATTGGATGCAACTCCACAGACAGACAGAAACTTTGGATAAGCTCTTTCAAAAGCATCTCAGAGAAGAAAGTGTACATATGGCAGAGCCATGTATGGCTCTGGTCACTGCACCAATCATGTAACTTACATTTCACTAAGGCCAACTTCAGACAAATCTGCTCCTACTTAAAAGATTTTGTCATTTGACGGTTTAACAGTGAACATGGTGGTGTTGCTGGGTAGATGGTTGGATTTGATGATCTCAAATGTCTTTTAAAACCTCAACAATTTTATGATATATATGACATATGAGAAGTTATAAAACATAAGCAAGGACCTGTGTGGCTAATAGACTTTTTGCTTCAATATAAACTTGATTGGCATGGCAGTTCTGTAAGAGCCTGACAGGACCAGCTGGCAAAGGCAGGGCACATAGTTATTGGAATACACGTTTCTAGATTCTGCCCTCCTAACTTTATAATCACAGTTTAGGTTTCCACAGGGTCTACTGGGAGAAGTAGAAGACTGGCACTCACCAGAGCTTCCATTGTAACAGAGCTTACATCAGTGGGATATAAAGGAGAGTCTCAGAAATTTATTTGCTGTTGCAGACTGATGCCTTTTCAGTCTTATTTTGATGTAAACAAAACATTGGAGGTAAAGTTCTAAAGCTCTATATGTGTATATATACACACACATGTAGCTCATGTGTTCAGCTTGTGAAGTCAGGCTGTGCTCAGGGTATTCAGATATCTGTCACCCATGTTTACAGAGGTAGAGTTTACCTTTCCTACCAAAGCAATGTCACTTTTGAGGCAAATGAAGCATTCAGAAGATTCAGGGAAAGAAAGTGGAAGGTTTCACACCATGTGGATCCGTGGTGAGAATGTTCACTTTGAAAAGAGAGGAACATGGTCCTCCTAGATATGACACTGCTGCCAAAACTGTTAACATGTTTGACAGTGAACAGCCAAAGGACAAAACCCTCAATTACCTTGGGTAGTTGGGAGAGTCCTATCTTCCAGATGAGAAATTCTTGATGTGTGAGCCTGTAGATGAATTGCAAGTTTGTATGACTGAAGGGAAGAACAACGACTTAGCAACTGTTACATGCCCTAGGTGAGCCCAGAGGGTATAAGAGGAGGTATTGAAACAGTCATAGTGGGAGAATTGTGTAATCTGTCTTTTGGAAAGGAAGTCTGAGTCCATGGATGAGACCATCCACACCAGGGTGAGTTTGCAAAAACTCTACAGGCAAGATGAGGCACTAAGTGGAAAATGGCTGAAGCTCCTTGGTAGGATTGAAAAAGAAAAAAATCAAACCCACAAAATGCTGCCAGTTTCAACTCACCACTCCAAAATATACTAAATCACCTTGAAAATAATGTAAGGATTTGACCCATTCTATTTTGAAAAGAAAGGCAGGAAACAAAAAATTCCTTAAGATTCCTTTTGTAAAACTAGGAGTAATATCTGCAAGCTAGCAATGAGGAGCAGTCTCCCAAGTAAATTTGTGAAAGGTTTATTTCAAGTCGTTTACAGCAAGACTAGATAATGTGGTATGGAATAAATTGCCTGTCACAAAATAAGAGAGAGAGTTAGACAAATAACCTAAGAGGGCTTTTTCATCTCTGATTTCTTTGTTTCTACAAAGATTATGAAAACCATTTTATCACATTTACCTCTGCAGCAAACTGCCATAATGCAGAGAGAAGTACAATCCTGAGACACAGGACTAATATGGAAGTCAGAAAATTTCTGTAGCAATTTCTTACTGAGGCAGAAGGGATACGGCAGTAGCTTACTAGGTTAGACTGAGGTGGGTACAGTGGATGATGAGGATATTTCAATAAGGCACCTTGTGAGACAGGATCCCTCTCACCCTGACGACTGTTACAAGGCATGTGAGACATTCAGAGTGATGGTGGTAGCAAATTAATTGACATTTTGCTAGTGAAATTTGATGTCTTCCATATTCTGTGGGTTACAATGATCCTACACAAATTAGTTGTACATAGATACATAAATGAATATCTGTGTTATTAATAGGTATGTTCAAATAAATATTTTCTGCACTGGTTTCAGAATGGTACCTTTGACATCTGCTAGTCATCTTATTTGGTGAGTCAAGGACAAGAAAATGCTAAACAATTGCTGATAAGATCAGGGTTTGTAACAGTATTTATTTGATTCTAATAGTAACAATGTTAACTTTCCATGTTGATTTCTACATCCATAAATATGCTTCCTAATTATTTCAGTTAGTTAACCTAGTGTTAAAAGCGACATTGAGGCACCAATTCTAGAAATACAGAAATCACATAAATGGCTTCTGATTTGGACTGAACAGAAATCACTTCTCTCCTTCAAGAGAGTATAGAGAGTAACTTCTGTTATATAACTAGATCAACAGCTACTCCAGGATCAGATGGATTAATTCTATATAAGCACTTTTTCATTTATGTCGATCCATACACAAATTAAGCAGGTTTAACAAGTGCATATGCTCAGAGACCTGGAAAATAACAATCTTTTGAGTCCGAGCACATTTTTGAACAGATCGCTGAGCATGTCATAATGCCAATTATGTTAAATATCAACATGCTGGTTTCAGATACAGACTTGGAACCCTGGTGTTTCTGAAAGTACAACAAAAAGTCAAGTCCTGCTGTGTGTAAGCATGGTACACACTAGATGAGATGAATTAGCTACCAGCTGCAAAGATTAAGGTGCAGCTTTTATACAGGCTCAGATGTCAGCAGCAGGGTATGGTGGGGACTTGCACACTCTAAGGTCATGGCATGCATCTGGGTAACAGAATCTCTCATAAAGAGTGAGCTCCTCCCAGCTCCTGTCCCTGTTTGAAACAGATAGAACTGGATTATCATTAGCATGTAAAAGAGTCTTCACACAAAATGCTGCCATCTTCATCTCTGAATTGCAAGATTTCCTGCTCAAGTTGTGTTTGCTGGATACTGTAGCTGAGTTGTGCGTGTTAGTCACCTTACATTAAGAATCATTTTACAAAAGCCATGACACTGATCCAGTTAGTCACAGGTGGTGCATATTTGGCCATGTCCCATGCCTAATTCTGGAAGAATTTACAACAGATTAACTTGTCTAACAGTTATGATCAAAAAAAGTAAAAAATGATGATTTATGAACTGCTTCATTCAAACTTAATTGCAACCACTGTGAAATACACCATGAATTAGTTCAAACACAGCTGCACTTCTAGTTACTTACTTTAGACAACTGCAAAACCTAATACCTGTTCTGTGGTTTCACACAACCGATATGTATAAGTGGGACAGCAAGAATGGATTATTCCAACATGTCAAAGAGGGCATTTCTTTCCATAGATCTTTCCGAAAGCCAGTGAACATGGGGGAGAGAGCACATGTGGGAAGAACAATTCAGTGAAAAGTTAGTGAGAAGAGGAAATGAAACAGTACTAAGTTCATTTTTGTACCAATACCAGCAGCATCTCTGCATTCCTCCCACATCACCTGACCTTGCTTCCTCTGGGCATACACCTTCCTTTTTTGTCTTATTTCCAAGAGAAGATTCCTGTTCAGCCAAGCTGATCTTCTGCCTCATCTCCTTGACTTCCAACATTTAGGAATTGCATGTTCCTGGGCCCTTAAGAGGTGTGGCTTAAAAAGTGACCAGCAGTTATGGACCTCAGCACCTTCAAAAGTATTTTCCTGGGGGATTTTACTCACTAGTCTCCTGGGCAGCCTGAAGTGTGCTTTCCTCATGTTCAGGATTGAAGTATTGCTGGCACTTTTCCTCCTGTCAACTAAATTTTTAAACTCAATTGCTTCATGGTCACTGTGGCCAAGATGGCCACCAATCTCCTCTTTTACTCACTACACCCTCTCTGTTAACAAGAAACAAATCAAGGACCCCAGCTTTCATAGTCAGCTTTCTCAATACCTGTATCACGAAGCAATCATCATATTTTTTAGGAATCTTCTGGCCCTATTTGTGCCAGCAATATGGTGTTCCCTGTTAACATCTGGCAAGTTGAAGTCTCCCATAAGAACATGGGCAGTTGATTTGGAGGTGTCCCTTAGAATAATTCATCATTGCCGTTGCTGTGGCTAGGTGATCTATGGTAGACTCTCACAATGACACCTGCGTCATTTTTGTCTCTTAACCCTTACCCAGAGGCTGTCAACTGTGCAGCTGCCATCTATAATCTCCACACATTCCAGCCCTTCCAGCACACACACCACCACCCCCTACATCCCACCTGCCCTACTTGACCCTCCTGAAGAGCCTGTAACCATCCTACAGGGCACTCCGGTCTCAGGATTCATCCCACCAGGTTTTCCTGATGCCAGTGATGTAAAATCTCTGGGACTGCCCCAAAGCTTCAAGCTTCTGTTCCTCATGCTGTATGCATTGGTATGAAAACATTTGAGGTGTGGTACTTTGTAGCTAACACCTCATGAAGCAGATTGAGGGATCCCACTAGAGCTCACTTCCTCAAGTTTTGGTGCACTGTCCCACTGCCTATCACTGGTCAGCCTGGATTTCTCCTGGTACAGATGGTGACCAGCTTCCAACCTTCTGTTCAACAGACCCTTGAGTAGCTACTTAACAGGATCCCAAGTCCACCTGACTCTCCACTACAATGAAAGTTCGGGACTCTTGAGACTGTAGAGTGCCTGAGAACAACCTGTCAGTCTCTCGCTCATTTTCTGGCATTTTCTATTCACTTCCTCCTGTAGGTCCTTCACCTGGTGACAGAGCTCATTGACAACAGCACATCTTCCACAGAAGGAATGATTGTCAGCCCCAGTCTCATGGAGAGGAAACAAGTACTCCTGGCAACTTGAGACCTGGAGAGCTGCTCATCTGAACACTGTCACAGCACTGAAGAGTGGCAAAGCACCCAAGAGAGTCAGCTAGCCTCTTTTCAATAGGAAAATACTTAGGGAAGAAAATGGGATTTACCCTAAAATTTCTGTTTTCCTGCACTGACTATAAGTACACCTCAGGGTGTTATTGGTGCCATACAGCACCCCAGAGTGTTATTGGTGCCATACAGAAAGTTCATATATTTTATATGTGGAAATTCACCTACTGTGAAAGTATGAGTGTAGATTACAAGGACCACTGTGACCACCTGCTCCTCTATAACCTGTTAACCTGAGAAATTCCTTTAGAAAAACAATTTCACCAACTCCACTGACTAAACACCCACACTGTTAAATGTCTTGAGTAGTTGTGAACTTTCTGGTGCCAACTTCCTATGACATTATAATTTTATGTAATGGACTGAGCAGTACATAATCAATACAGGGTTCTTCCATAGTGTCAACACTGATAAATTGCGGTGAGCTCTCTCCTGTCTGTCTCCTTTTTGGTCCTGGGTGCTTCTACCTATAGGACACGTATGTCAAGGGTCATTAAAAAAAAAGTTGAGTCAAATCTCAGCAAATAAAGAGCATATTCCATAAAGAACAGATGGGTGAAATGCTTAAAATGTTAGATACTATTTACTATTTTTATTACACATCCACCATTACAGAACACTGTCCTTTTTAATAGTCCTAATTTGTTCAGGCAAGGGACAAGCAGGGTTTACTTAGATACTCAGTTTGTCCCTACCACATCTCGCCTAAAAACAATTTACTGAATGTTAATTTCAAGTGACTTGCAATAGAGAGGTAAATTAAATACCAGCTTAATGGTAGGAAAATTTTCATATGGCCACTGTGTACCTTAGCAATGAATGCACACTTTCATGAGTAAAGAGGCTGACACTTTTAAATCTAAGTTTAGAGAGGCAGTGTATTTCTCTTACAAAGTATGAGTTGATTTCTACTCTGGAAACAGACAGTTGGTTCTCAGGAATAAATATCTATCACTGTCCACCATTACTAATTTTCAAGGGTATTGCTGCTGTTTTCATGGAGTTAAAGAGGATCTGACCTCTGTTGATCTCTGTGGTCCACTTTGAAGTGCACTGGTGGCCAGTTATTACTGTTTATATGTATTTATATGGTTTGAGGGCTAAACGGAAAGTAAGTTCTTTTACTGCTAGGTGCTGTACAAATAAAAATGAAGGGTAGTCCGAGAAAGAGTCTGCAGCCCAGGAATGGCATCAGAATCTGATGTTCTGTACAGTTCCCAAAAAGAGAAAATAAACTAATAATATTATTCTAACAGGAGAACCATGCATATCTATTTTAGCAATTTACAGACTAATTTCAGCAACAGTGAAGGAAAAGTTTCAAAGGCAAAAAGGTCAGGTAGAAACCCTGCCATGGAGGAGAGCCTATGTAAGTCATGTGCCAAATCTCTTTCTTATCTTCAAGTTTTTTTTCCCCACAGCTCTACAGGAGTCGCATTGCTTCCCCAGGAGACCTGCCACATCTGAAGTGAAATGTTGATACTATTTAGCACTTGAGCCATCATACACATTATGCACGAACAAAAAGTTAGTAATAGAAGGCAATTAAAACTACAAAAAGATTTGAATTGGCAGAAAAGAATTAATCCTAGAGTCACATGTTGGAAACAGCACTTCTTTTCTCTGCCAATGCTGGCTGTTTTCCCAAATTTTATTTATACAGCAATTTGTCCAGGCTACTTTCAAAAGCTCCAAATTATCAGAACTTTTGGCTCTTTTCAGAAACCCTAAAACCTTCTCAAGATTACTACAAGTTTCAGAATTGCATTCTACATCATTTAACAACATCTACATCAATCTCAAGAATGTCTTCCCACCTTTGGAGAAAAATCTTGTGGACCTGCCTCCTTCTGTATAAATGAGGTCCCTCAACCTTTTTCCTCAGAGACCATTTGATGAAGTTAGAACAAAAGGGCACAGGATGGAGCAGAGCAGGAACGTTTTCCATAATCACTCCGGTCATTTCCATGGGTGACAGAGGATGGGCACCTTGGGCTCATCCCAGAGCAGAAGAATCCACAGCTCCTCTGGGCCTTCCTGGAACACTCATTTTCCTGGAAGCTGGACTTGCAGAAGACACTTTCAAACCCTACCTAAGTACCTGGTCTGCATCTTTGGATGGCTAAATGCCTTCAGAAAGTAATTAGATCTGTGCATGTCCCTGTGTTCACCCCAACTAACTTCAGCTGCAATCAACAGTGAGAGAAGCACAGCCAGAAGACAATGGATGCCATCAACATAAATATCTACATTATCATGGAGAAAAGCATGTGAATTTCCATAGATAAGCTGAAAAGAGAGCTAAGCTTTGAAGACTGATTTTCAGGTGGCTGGATCCAATTAAGGTGCCTCCATCTCAGCTCTCCAGTAAGACAGAGATAACCTTCCATCCAACCTAGGAGATGTGAAGAAAATGCCATTCATATACTGCAATACTTCACCACATAAAATAATATAGTTGATGCTATGTTGCTATGTGACTGATCTGATGCAGGGTCAGACTTACAAATAATGGTCCAAACAGAATATCAGCAGCCCCTGCAGCTACTGCAGAAACACTTTCTGTAATGCTGTTGCTCACCACGGTGTGCACAGGAGCCTGACAAAACATAAAACTCTTAAATGCTTCATCCCTGTCAAAAGCATCATCCCTCCAGTGACTGTTTTCACTTCATTATCAAACAGCACAGACCTGTCAGATGTCAAAGGATCTCACCTGAGTCTTCAATATGCAGGCACCAGCATCTCAGGCACACAGTCCCTCAAAGGTGGCTGTCCTCCGCAAAATGGGATTCGTTATGTGAGCTGTCCAAGTGGTCTGGAACACATTAAAGTAAAAGGAAACAATGCTATACAGTGATTTTTCATCCACTGAAATGTGTTACAGTGCTTATCAGGTATTTGTGTAAGCCGGCTCTGTGGTAATATCAAGCTGATAACAATTTGCAGCTCCAGTAACTGCTGTTAAGCAGCAGGAAAAGCAGACATGCTGAAAAAAGCAGCCACACAGGGACAAGGAATTCCTGGTTTTAAAAGGCCATTTACAAGTTAAGTGAATTGCTTCTGTGGGACACATATGTGTAATAAAGACAGTGCTTTCTCATGCAGCTAAAAGGACTGCTCTGGATATGAAAGCCTTCTTTTTACTCATCATTACTTTACCTGTAGGAGCATTGCCAATGAAGGGCAACATTTCTCTCTTTTCCTTTTCAAGGGAGCTACGTACTGTGACTTGCACTTTAAAAGTCTTGTTTATTTGTTCCCAGGACTGCTCCTTTTTGTCTGAAAAGAGGGAAATTTTGCAAGCAGTCCCTACTTCAAAGAGTTTAAAATGCAAGCTTTTATATTGTACAGTGAGAGATCACATGTAACAATGAAGTGTAAGTGGAAAAGGAAAGAATAAAGTCATATATACCAAAGGATAAATGCCTTCACAGTGTGACTCAATCCTGGTTTTGGCTGGTTATCACAGACAACAAGCGTTGGAACTAAAATAAGGGCCCTATGATAAAGCCTTGTTAAAATCCCTTCTTGAAGCCCTGATAGTAAAATACAGTCCTAAATGTGTAATCTGTATGAAGAGAAGGACTGGAAAAGCACAGATGTTTGTCTTCTGTAGGAGTAGGATGTGAAACAATATAAATATGGATTAAACAAAAGAATGAACATGAAGATATCACAAAAACTTTCATCTGGATGTGTCAGCTTTAACAACATCGCTGGCCAGATCATGACAGAAAGATCCATTTACATGAGTAGGGTAATCACTGGCTGTATGCTTACACAAAAGAGCAGCTTCCAATAGAAGGTAGATTTCAGCCCATTTCTCTATATTTGCCTGAGATATGGCAGACCTGGTTTCAAATCTTAGGTCTCAAGAGACAGATGTTAAAGTCTTCACTTGGCAGTGAAGGTTCTGAAGGATCTTTCTGAATGGGAATGGGAATTCACATGAAAAATATTTTTCCCATGGGGCTATGCAGGTCTTGGTTGTCACTACTATTATCACTGTGGAAAGAATAGAAGGTGACAAAATATACTAAGCTAGGTAAAATGGTTGGTGAAGAGTTATGGAAGGTTGAAGCAAGACTGCATGCAAGGGGCGAGGGAGTATGGTGAAAACACACTGCTGTCTAGGGAAATTTAGACAAGTTTGTTTACACAAATTGTAAAGCAACAGTGGTGGATACCCAGTGTTCATTCTGTGCACCTGACTGACGATATTCACACATCTTTAGATCAGTGCTCCAGGTGAGGCAGGTACTTAATGACACATGGATGCAGCCCAGCTGCTGGCATAGCTGTTACCAGATATTCCTGGCTTCTCATCCTCGCTGTCACCTTACAGGTCTTGATAAATCACAAAGGCTTTTGAACTGCCAAGCTGAGTTAAGACTGGGTTAAGATGAAGCCCCAGTATGTGTCTCCTTCAGCTGCCACTATTGAATGTCTAGCACACACCAAAAAGACAGTGTAAGGATATAATGATATTACCCCAAAATATTCACCAGACATCAATTATTTGTGGCTCATGAACTTTCTGAGTCAAAGGTAGCATTTCTATACTGACTATTCCTTGGACTTTTCTGCCATGAATTTTTTCAGCCACCTTTTGGAGCCGTATAATTTTTTCTAGTTACAGTGTTCTGCAGCACAGTCTTCACATCATTTAGAGAGATACCCACTTTTTTTTTTAAATCAATCATACAACATTAAGGTCAGGACAAACCTTTAAGATCAAGTCAATCCATCAAGCCAGTACCACCCCTGTGCTCACCACTAAAACCTGTCTTCAGGTACCATTATCTGCATGTTTTTGGGGACACTTCCATACTTTTTGAACATTTTATTTTGGACCAGATTTGTACAAGTTTCATTTGATACTTTCTATTGATCATCTTATGGGAGATAATTTCATATTGACATTCTTCACATTTCATGACTTTATCATGAATATTTATATTTCAGACTCCTCTGGCAAGTTTCCAGGCTGATGAATCTTAGTCTGCTCATTTGTTTCTTCTAGTGCAGAATATCCCAGTCTTTGAATATCTTTGATGATTTCTGATGCCCTTTTTGCACCCTTTTGTTTTTTATTTTCTTACTATTCCTATTTCTCTAGTGAAATAGAGTAAAGGAATAAGGAATTATATTGTGTATTCAAGATGAGAGCACATCATGGATTTGTACAGAGGCATAATGATGTGTGCTTTGTTTCTTAATCCATGCTAAATAATTCTTACACTTGATTTTCTGGTCTGACTACTGCTAAGAGTATGTAAAATTGATTGTAATAACTCCAGGATCTCATTTTTTGCATGGCAATAGCAGTTCAAAGCTCATCCCTGGATACATAAATACAAGATTGTTTTTCTCTTGTGCATCACTTTACATTACATGGAATTTCATCTGTCATTTCATCATCCAGCAGTTTAGCACCATGAGATCCTTCTGTAGCACTTTGTAGTTGCCTTTATCAGCAACTTGTCACCTTTCAGGTCCTTATTGAATGTATTGGACAGGATGAGATCTAACACAAGCTCTACCCAGAGCAAATAACACAAGGCCCTTGATTAGCTGCAAGTGATATCAGAATCACACAGAATCACAGAATGGCTGGAGTTGGCAGGGACCTGTGAAAATCACCAAGTGCAACCCCACATGCTAAAGCAGGCTCACCTAGAGCAGGTGACTGTAAATGTAGACTTATACTTGCAGAAACATGTCATCAAATTTCCACACCACTAAGAGGCCTCAAAGTAAGCATATTTCCATTCTCACAGCACTAGTACTGCCTTGGAAATCCCCTGGATGACCATTAAAATGACAGATTTGACTTTAGACAAAAAATATTTCCTTCAAACAAGGTTAAAAATTGTTCATGTTGATGTAAGAGATTAATTTCTCTAGTTGTGAGAGAGCACTATATGGATGTGTTCTGAATAGATTCAAACCTCATATTTCTGTATTCTATAGTAGATTCTTCCTAGCTGTTTCTGTGGTGATTCCAAGCGCCCTGTTCAGAGTCACCAGGCTTTTTCCTGATTAAACATTTATGATTTAACAACATTTAGCCAGATTTACCTATATGCTCATCCATTTCTATGATACTGCACCCTTCGCAGTCAAATTGGATTTGGAAATGATCTTTGCCATGAGGGGCAAAACTGCATTAAGCATTATTAACGCTAATACTCCTAATAAAATTTCATATGGAAACAGGAAAGATTTACAATCTAACTGTTAAATTCAAATGATCAAGAGTCATTATGGCACATGGCCCTTGCCTTTTAGCAAGTCAGTTTTCAATGACTTCAGAAGTCATTCAAGCATGAAAAAAGAGATTAATTTTTATTCCCACTTTATTTGCTATGTTATGTAATGCTATTTTTCAATGTACCTCAGCCAGTATTTTTCTAGCTTCAGTTGCATTGTATTAGAATCACATTTCTCTTACAGAAATGACTCATTATACAGTAAGCCTGAAATGTGTTGGATGCTTGTTAAAAGGGTAGAAGCCACAAAGTATTGCAGTCTTAAGATGTCTGGGGAATTTTAAAAACCTTTTGATATTTAAGACAGTCCCTGTTCAGGAATAATTGTCACACAGTTAGTTGATGGATGAATAAATTAACAAATGAATGATAAATGCAAGGTCCCCAGTAGACCTAGCATTCGAACAAAGATCCATGTCCAGAACCAAAGCAAAGAGGGCTCAATGTCTGTCCTGTCACAGACTGCTATCAAGAACACATGGATGCAGAGGGTTTAGACCAGTCATCTAGCATTTGTCCATGTCTTAACGCCAAATATGTTGACATTTGGAACACAAAGACACAATATAATTTAATCTAACAGCTTACTCATTGAAAATAAAACATCCAAATGAGGCTCTGAGGATAATATGATGGTAACAGAGATGTTCTTCATCAACAGATTGAGACCACTCAAACAGAACATCCATGTTCAGAGCAAGGCAAAAGTGTACGTTCAAACTCATTTAAATACATTCTCCATTAGGCTATTACCTGTAAATAATTTTTTATTTCAGATCTATAATAAATAACTCACCAAATTTAAGACATTGGAATGATCTCATGACACAGGCAGTGTTTAGCCTCTGCTATTTAAAGATAATATTCAAATGTTTCCTACTGTAAGGCTTAATCTAAAGCAATTCCATATACATTCTTTTAACTGCAAAATTTGTTTTTGAAGATTAGCCATCCACACAAATCTCAAGTGCCCCATCCTGTCCTATAGTGGTTAGCCTCCCATGCACCTTCAGTGAAGGAAAACAAAAATCTTTGCAAACTACAGAAAAGTAACTGTCTCCTCTATATGGCACACGGTAAGAAGTATCACGTACATCAAATATCACTAGTAACACATGGTAAGCTGTTCCGCCTAGGAGTTCTCACTGAAAAGTAATCTATGTTGATGGTTTCCAAACTGTGATCTACAAGCAACGGGTGGTTCATCAGTTTTAAGTGCTGCACACCTGGCCTGTGAAGCCAGGCTGAGGAGTAGGTGCATTCGTGACAGTCTGCAGAGCTTCTCATAGACCCACAGAGTGTTGTAAGTGCTGTCCTGCACCATTGAATCTTCGTGTTGTAAAAGAAGATTATGTTTTCTCCAGGCAGCAGAAGGCTTGCTGATATAAATACATAAAAGTTTATGTAAAACAAGCAGGGAGCTAACTGTTCTTCATCTGGTGTGGTCAGAGATTTAAAAAAAGGTGGAAAACTAAGACTAAATATTAAAGAAAATTTTCTCTTGGCAAAGTTAATACTGGAATAAGCTGCCTGGGAAAACCGCAGACTCTCCACAACTGAAGTCATTCATCACAGACTGGATAACATCTGTCAGAAGTGATGTAGTTTTGGCTGATCCTGACACTAAGGAAAAGAGTAAGCCTAGGAAAGATTTCAAGATATCTTACTTCTCTGTCCACTTCTTTAGACAGATAAAAAAATTTACCAACCAACCACTAAGTCTTTCAGATAGTCTCCTTCCCTGTTTGTAAAAGAGGATCTTCACCTGCATCAGGGCAATATCAGATATTGGTAGGGTAGGTGGTGAGTGCATCGAGAACAGCCCTGTGGAGAAGTTCTTGTGAGTACCTGAACATGACCCAGCAATGTGCTTTTGTGCAGCCCAGAAAGCCAACCCTGTCCTGGGCTGCAGCAAAAGCAGCGTGGCCAGCAGGGCAAGGGAGGCGACTTTCTCCCTCTATCCTGCTCTTGTGAGACCCCACCTGGAGTGCTGCCTCCAACTCTGCAGTCCTCAATATAAGAAAGACATGGACCCAACAGGTCCATCTGCTCCAACAGAGCAGATCCAGAGGGCTGCAGAGATTAACAGGGAGCTGGAGCACCTCTCCTGTGAGGACAGGCTGAGAGTGCTGAGGCTCTTCAGTCTGGAGAAAAGAAGCTCTAGGGAGACCTTATAGCACCTTCCAGTACCTAAAGGGGACTAAAAGAAACCTGCAGAGGGACTTTTACAAGGGCATATATTGACAGGGCAAGGAGAAACATCTTCAAACGGAAATAGGGTAGATAATTATCTATCCACAGCAGGGGAGTTGGAACTAGATGATTTTTAAGGTCCCTTCAAACCCAGACTATTCTATGACTCTATAATATTAGGAAGCTGTTCTTTACTGTGAGGGTGGTGAAGCACTGGAACAGGGGTTCTAGAGAGGTTCTGGATGCCTGATCCCTGAAATTGTTCATGGCCAGGCTAGACAGGGCTCTGAGCAACCTGGTCTAGTGGAAGGTGTCCCTGGCCACGGCAGGGGTTTGGGATTAGGTGACCTTTGAAGTTCCTTCCAACCCAAACCAGTCTATGATTCCATGATTCTCTGTTTCTTGCCATTTTTGTAGTGCTGAGAATGGACAGAATTTAATAAAATAAATCAATTTGTTACATTTCAGAACGTCCCAGTATTTATTTGCTTCTGACGTTTGCCTAGACTCCAAATCCCATTAGTGCTAAATCCACACTCATTTAATAACTAACAGCTGTATTTCTTGCCAAATAACATTCTCTGAGACCTTTTTTCCCTTCTGTTGGAAGCAGGGCACCCAAAAGAAGCAGTAGAAGTTTAGGGGCATTCACTACCCCTATCAAAGGAGAGAGATTATTTGAAATAAGGGATATGTCTTTCTGCAGAGGGAAGAAAACCTTCAAGCATATCCTGAGCATTTGCCTACCCCAGAAGAGAACTTCCCCAAGCACTGCAGTTGTGTTAATACCATGCACATCTTTCAGCCTTCAGCCCTGTCTATGACTGCAGAATTGCAGACAAAGCAGACAGAACCAGACTCCTTTCCATGGTGGGTTAATTGAGGAGGAAAGGGCTCATTAGAGTTCACTTTCTGAACTCACATTCAGGACTAGAGAGTTTCCAAGTGAGTCCTTGCAAGCAGCCAGTCTCTGACAGCAATTAAATTATGAGTTTTGACTGAGAAAACAGTAAGGAAGATTTCTGATGTGAGACAAAATTGGAACACCAAGATAAAATACACGGGCTGAGAGGACTGAAGGGGAGACATGCAACCAAGAAGTAGTCTGCAGTAATTTCCCTGATATGTGGCAAATGTATACATAAAGACACACACATGCACTTATATATACACATAAAATATAAATGTATTTAGATTTATAAAAATATTCATTCATATCCATATATCCATATATATATGTACATATACACATATATGTATATATGCACTCATTTATATGTGTATATTTATATATACATGTATCTGCTCTATGTGTGTGTAAATATATATACATTATAATTAATGCTTCTTCCAGAACATAATTACTTTGCATGCATGATAGTGATATTTCATGATTGCTATATGCAGACTGATAGAACAAAGTGTGTTGTCCCTCTCTTAGGGCATCTGCATAAGTGTAGACCTAGTTCCAAACATTATTCACCATAGCCATGAGTTGCAGAGTCAAAAATGATTGATGATGACAGCAGCACAGAGCCTTATATACACATACACAGCCTCATAATGTATTTTCCACACCCTACCAAAATAGAGGACAAAGAGCTGGAAGTAGATAGGGACCTATCACAGCAGTTAGGACATGGCTACAGACTTCAGCCCTCTGGAGATTCTTGGCTAAGGTGGAGCCTGCAGGAAGCCCTGGGTTTAAATCCATGAATTACAGAAACTGAAGTTTGTTTCAGCTTGACCATGATGCAGCTGAGTCTCATCTGCAGCACTGAAACTCTTATGGGAAAAGAGTAAATTTCCTTGAATCTTGTGTCTGCTTGGACATGTCACACAGTGGGGGCTTGCAAAATGATTTTATGGAATTTTTGATATTACACCACAGACCAGAACCTTGTTGTGATGGATATTGATTTCTCTGTACTTTCTAATGTAGCATGATCCCAAGATGAGAATTCCACAACAAAGTTGTACATATACCGTAAAGCATACTTGGTTATCTGGATGGAAGTTTTCAGCTGTTAGAATTCACACTGTCAGTCTTAAAATACAGACTGATTCATGGTCTGAACTCTTACAAGTGAATACAGTTATGAGCAAATACATTTAGTAGTCAGTAGCACAATTTGCACGAGGTTTATAATTTGTCACATGCTGTTTATTTAAAATAATATAAAATTAATATAAAATACAAAAATGACAAAGTGATTCCCATGTATTGTACTCCAGGGTTCCTGGAGTGTATTCATAATGCTCTCATATCCACATGTATGCTACAATGATCTCACAGCCAGGTTGGGATTTTAATAAGGCCGGTGTATTACTCAGAAGGGCAAATGTGTGGTGTTGTAACAAACAAATAAAAGAAAGGACATTCCCAAGTCAAAAGGCAAACTTCCCTGAAGCTAGGTGAATTTTAGGATGTAGCATCATGGTAAAAATATTCCATGCACTAAACATGACCTTGACCCATGCCAGTGGCAGGACTGCCAATTCCAAACCAAGGATTAAAGGGAGCTTTTTGCCTTTCCAGAAACTGAAAACAGTCTGGTTGTATCCAACTGACTAATTTTTGTCTGTTTCCATGGTTACAAGAAGATAACATACACATTCTCTGTCAGCTCATTTTTGGCAATAGGGAATATCTCCATAGAAGCCCTTCTCCCTTCCCCTCCACAGACTGGGGGAATTGGGAAGGAAAAATCCAGGGTCTGCAAGGGGCCCATCTCCCCTCACAGAGCAGTGCAGTGAGAGGAGGGGCTGTGCATCCAGAGCATGGTTATTTCAAGCACAATTGTGTTCCTGAATGGAGTCTGTGGACACAGAGGATGAGGAGAGAGCAGACTGGCCAGAGCCCCTGAAGGTTAAAACCCCAAGGCTTGTACATTGGAGAGGAAGATTTGCCCAAGCTGTGAGACATCCATTCCTATGGGAAGGGAAGGGGTAACAAACCTAATGCTGGAGTAAACAGGAGAGCTGCTTTTGCTTACAGTTTGCATGGGAACCCAAACAAGGTTGCTATGCAACTCTACCTACTGTCAAAAAGGCAGCACAGGACATCCTTACCTCACCAAGGTCAGGCTGAGGATTAAGCCCACACCCTTATCTCCTGTCTTTACCATATTTATAATTTGTTACATTCTCTCTGGATGTTTCCAGGGAGCTTGGCTCTATTCAAAAGAGACATTTATGGACAGACCCTTGCAGATTCTCCTCAGTTCTTGTCTTCTGTCTGCTTAGGCTGAGGAGATACTTGTTCCTTACCCCATGAGGATTCACATTCTCGTTTGGCTATCCACCACATTTTCCTAGCAATGAGGGAAAGATTCTACAAACAAACAAACAAAACAAAACAAAAACAAAACAAAAACAAAAAAACCCACCAACAACATGGGTCCTGAAAGCTTCAATTTAAATACATTCTGGAATATTCAAAAATTAATTTGGAAAGAATGGAGTGTTTAATAAGAAAAGTTTAAAAGTAGTTTAGATTATTTGAAATATTTTTCCTAAATTAGAGGTTATATTATTTGTTTCCAAGCATTTTAGTTGCTGAAAGGAGAAACACAAAATTCAGGTCTACCTTCCCAAGGAAACTCCTACACTGCTGTCCAAGTGGGAGAGGAGGTTCTGTCTTCCTGATTGGAACTATAAAATCACCAGAAAGTCACCTCACTCCTTGGCTTCCTCAGGCTCCTAGTGTGGCCAGTTTCTCATTCCTGGGCCCTAACAGCATCTTGGGCTATGACCTTCCTACACACTAGAATGAAGAAACAGAAGAGGAAATAATTTCTGTGCCCAATTTAGGAAATGGTGCCTATTTTGAACCCCAATTGCCCCAACAAGCCTTTCCATTTCCAAATGCTTTAATGAACTGTGTTGATTTTTTTCTTCAGATATTGCTTCAGACATAGTATTAATCAACTTGGGTGAATTCTCAAGTCTTTCAGCCTCTGCAGAGATGTCAGTCCTTCATAGATGAAAGACTTGCCAAAAGTAAAAAAAAACCCAAAACCAATCAAACTTCAGCCCAACAGAATTTCATTAGTGACAGAAACATAAATTCTGTCTTTTTCTTAGTTTTTGACTCACAATCTTAATTATGCAGGTTTCCTCTTATTCTAAATATGTTGGAGAGAGTTCTCACATGATTAACTGTAGAAAAAGATTCGGGGAAATCCCCTGAAAAATCACTTGGCAGAATCTTACAACATCCATGTGTCAGTATAACTGGGTCCATGGGACAGCTCTTCCTCCTTCTTTTTACCTACAGGAAATTCACATTTTTTACTTTCAGAAGTAAAGCACTAAACATTTCACAAGATGTTGTTACCTACTAGCCAAGTCTCTTTGATTGCCAGTAATAAAGAAGACAGAGTAAGATTTTTTAGAAGCAAGTCTGGCTGAAGTTTCTTTAACTTCACACTGGTGTGAATTATTGCTTCCTGTTATGCAGAATTATCTTTTACTGTATTTCTTCAGCCTGGCCTTCATTGGGAAAAATGTTGCCAAAGGATACAGCCCAAGTTTTATCACAATCTCAAGTCATGAAACAAGAATTGAAAACATTAGTAGTGCAGAATCAAAGCAAGAAATGTTAATGGTCATTTTATTTCTCTTTCTTGCTCTGTGCCTGTCTTCTTTTATATGTTTATGTATATATGCACATAGATACAGATATATCCGTAGCCTATGTACATGCACACACACAACATTTTCCCATCTCTGTATGTCTGTACTTCGTGTTGTGTGTTTGATAAAGCAATCAGTGAAAAAACTAACAGCAGTATCTGAAAGTCTAACCAGCGTTCAGGGTAGTTAAATCACAAACCCTGCATTTGTGACCAAACTAAAACAGGAGCAGCATGCAAAAATACGGCAATTAACAAGGAAGTTATAATCCTCAAGAGTCCACAATCCCTCTGTCAGCTGAGTGGTGGTCTGCTATCTGCTATGGTGACGTGCTGTTTCCATATCCCCTTCCTGCACCTCTCCAGCTCATCACATGGTGGAGAGGTGTTTCTAGGGGAAGCAAACAGTACAGAAGGATGATCCTGAGTACTGACCACACAGGCAGTACCCAGACCATCATTCCACCGAGCCTCACTTTGCTGCCAGCAATCAGGGTAGCACATGAACGAGCAGAGCAGCACTGACAAGAGGGTCAGAGTAAGAACGGAGGGTGTTCTCAGAAAGCAGGGAGGAAATGCTTGCAAAGAGAGACAGTGTGAAGAGAAAAAAGCTTGAGACACAGTATCTGTCTGATTTTAATCCAGAGTCTGAGTAACAGCCTCCCCTCCAGCTCACACATTCTATCTAGCTATTTATGTAGGCAGCAGAGTGCTGCCACAGAACTTTGAAATTCACTGCCAATTCTCAGTCCAGTTGATCCACACTGCTCTCCCTCCAAGAGGTGTTGTGGATCTTTTCTGCCATATTTTCCAAGATGGATGATGTTTAGGACAGCGTCGCTTAAAGTGAGTCTGAATAAGATTGAAACAACCCCCAACAACAGTTGTGGACAAAGGTAACTGGCTGTGTCTACACTTCTTTATACATCCCATCCCTGGGAGCAATCTTTGCCTATCAAACCAATATTGACTGTGTCCACGTTGTATTGCATCTGACTGAGCATCTCCTTTGGACACCAAGTCACAATGGAGTGGGAGAAGAAATCGTCTCAGTGTCTAAAATAGTGTGGGACAGTAACGTGAGAGTACCCTCATGGAAGCTCAGAGGAACAGATTTGGGTACCAAATCTCTGGGGAGTGTTGGAGATTTGCACCATGCAAAGGGAGCCCAGGTGTGACCTACAGAGTTTGTTGAAAATAGGAGAAACCAGGAGAAACTCCCCAGAAGCACATCTACATTTTGTTTTGAAGAAGGCTGGTTGACAGGAAAAGGAAGCTCAGGAATGAAATAACATTTAGGCGGGGCACCAGGTGTAAACTAGGCAGACACTGTTATCTGATAGTGTAAACATACCCTCTACGTTTGCTTCCCAGCAACAGTGAAGCAAAACAGATTCAAAGGCTGGATCAGCAGACTGGAAATTCTTAGATTTGACTCCAGTCTGATATCTGAACTCACAGTTTTTCAAGTAGTTTCTTTATGTCATTGTTCACATATCCCACAAACAACCTGCAAACTAGTGCTTTTATAGGAGGTATTTTACTTACTTACTGCTCGTCTATCTATGTGGGGCCATTTCCCAGCTGCCTGCTCACAGACTGTATGATCAGAACCAGTTAAGCCAATGCAAACACTGTCGTGAGGCAACTGTAGAAGGAAGAACAAATATGGTTAAAAAATCTGTTTATTCATGTCTTTAAAACCTTGTCATTAAAAAAAACTGTTCAACTGCCAGGCAGCTACCAATATATACAGATTTATGCATTTATGCAGAAAGGTATCAGAGCTGTGCTACATGAAATCAAAACACATCACAACAAACTAATGACAGTCAGGTAAACACTCCACAAAATCTTAATTTTCCAGATTTGCTATATCTGGAATATTCAATTATCCATGCTTCAGGTAAGAAGATCCCACTGGTGATCACATAAATGAAATATGAATGGCACCAAATAATTAATGTATGATGTCTCCAACGTTACAGAATCAAACATTTTGTGGGAAGGGTAATGATGACAAAGGGGAAGAAATTTTAAGTTTCTGGATCACGAGGTACCTCAGAGATCTCCATTCAGCAGCTCTCATTTGGGGAAAATTCCTGTCCATCCTGAGTGGATCTCAGAGTTGAACTACCAGCACAGCATACTGCAAATATTTTCAACAGCAGATGGCTGCTCCTGTTGCTGGTGGGTGTCCTTTACACACTTACAAACTAGGAACAAACTGATGGATCACTGACAAGTTTAGCTTCAAGAACATCCCTAGAAATCTTGCAGAGGCTCTACCGTCCTTGACAACACCTTTCTTAAATCCCAAAAATGAGGGCCAAGGGGTGATCAGAGTTATAAACTGAGCACATGCAGTTGTAAGAGTCCCTTTGGAAAGGGGCTCCTGGCAGCTCGCACACATCCATTGCTCTAAAATTGGCTGGTGAGGGATCCTGCCAGCTTCCTCATGCTTCCAGTTCTCCAGCAGATCCCCACCAAGGTCACCAGAAAACAGCATAAACACCAATTTCCTGATTGCAACACAACAATCCTGGATTTTGGCACAAAAATAACTCTTTGGTAGCATGTGCTGTCTGGCATCTTTCAAGGACTTCACACAGATTTTAAGTGCTTTATACATATATAAATATATAATTATGTATTCCACTACAGTCCTAACATAATGGCAAAAAAATGGTGTCTCTATCTTAATGATGATGGAGAATGTGTTCATTTTCCATATTACACAAGTTTAGGGACATTTAGATTCTCAAATCCAAAAGGAAACCTAAGGCCAGCAGAGCATTCATTTGATCAATAGGGTCTTAAAAAGCCCTGACAGTAAACCAAGGGTGCTACTCATGTGAGTGTGTTCAGCATCACCCGTGTTAACCTGCTTGGTAAATCTGCTGCAAAGACAGGGCAGAAATGCCAATGGTAACTGAGATATTTCAGCCTCTGCTTCTGCAACACTGCACTGCAAAAGATTCCAACATGCAAAGAAACTCTGAGTCAATGTGAAATAAGCAAAACTTAAGCAACAGAACTTATATTTACAGTGAAAACCTTTATGTTGGTATTGCTAAGATGCATTACTTTTACATGCCCAGTATTTCCTGTTCAGGGTATTACATTTTGTATGTCCTTTGTCAAAATGCAGTAAAACACATGCAAGGAAAAACCTTTTCTGTCCTCTCAAGAGGATGCACAACAGAAACTGAAGTGCTCAGCAGTGCTCCAAAAGTGAGTGGGAGCAGTAATGAATGGAAACATGCAATGGTATCTCTGGGCGGGCACGAACAAAGCTGGAGACAGAGTGCTCAGTGATATGGAGACGAGGGGTCGCTGGCGACACACGGGGCTCCCTCCTCCGCTGTGTCACCAGGGGCCAGCGCAGGCCGGAACCGAGTGGTGACACAAGATAACGCTGTCCTGTAAGGGCAAAACCTGCACCGAGGCTGAGAGCACGGAACAAACCTGGTGGAAAATCTTAACTCATTTTTGCAAGAGGGTTCTTTGCCTGCCACTGAATACTTTCCCAAAGCTAAGGGAACTGTACTTTTTCACACAGTCAGTCATAGATAAATTACCCCAAATTCTGCTGATCTCAGAAATTACAGAGGATTGCTGGCAAACATTTGGTTGTACATGGTAGATTGTCTGGACAGAGCTGGGTGACTACCTGGGGGAGCCAAGTGTGCTTATTGCTTGTTCTTTGATCCACATTTTCTATCAAATGCTTTTGTTCTGAGTTCATGATTCCCAACCTGAAATGAATTGGTCAGCCCTCATTTAATCTTGGAGAAGAGAGCTGCAGCTGTTAAGATGAATTTAAACCTTCTGCAGCAATTCCAGTTGGTCAAAGGAGACAGTCTAAGAAACAGGTCTGAAGGAAGAAAACTGCAGGGAAGAACTGGCAGCCAAAAACCCAAGACTCCTCTGAGAGCCTTGAAAAGTCTATAAGAGATAGAGTTACATCTAAGCTGGAGATTGTGGCTGGGACTCTGTTTAAAAGGGATAAATATCTACTTGCAGGAAAACTCAGTGGGAAGAAGAAAATTCAAGGACACAGCATAGCTCCTCCCCAAATCTGATTGCAATCTTGTGGATTCTGTTTTGCCTAAAGCTATACAATAGTGTAGCATCAGATAAATAATTTTTTTCCTCCATAGGTTTTGATCCTGACAGATTTATAAATAAGCTGAATAAATTCACTTTGGTTTGAAATGAATGTGTGTATTCTCAACATGTAGCCAACTATATTTCACAAAATGGATACCAAAATGTCGCACCAGAAAAAAAGAGAGTGATGGAGCCACACTTTATCCAAGGAATAAATAAATGAGACATTACAGTGCCCTTTTCAGAAGTGTAAGTTTTTGCTGTTTCACTAAGTGAAAACAGCTTTGTTATAGTCAATAAAATATTTTTTGCATAACTGCCCACATCTATAAACATGTACAAAGTAAGCAAAGGGGGGAAAAATGAGATGACTGAGTTATTGTGGTTATGAAAGAGCCCTGTCACTGGTGTTATAGAATTATAGTAAAATACAGTTAGTATAAAATTAGACTCTGAATCTCCTCTAATATTTGGAGTCCTGTTGATATCACTGCTGTTTTAGAGAGAATCCTTTTAAAGGTCCTGTATACTGTTATGCCATATACAGAGTAAAATCTTGGCTTTCCTGAAGTGAATATGAAAGGTCTCATTGCTTTCATTGGAAAAGAGATTTTAACCTATTACCTTCTCAGGCTTATACTTGACCTTATGCATTAGGCAAGCAATGAAGAAAATAGCAAACATTACTCCGGTGTGACAAGCCAGTTGAACAGAGTAGGTCCTTACAGGCAAGGTAAACTCTGAGGTTTTTATATTACAACACCAGTTTCTGTGCATAGACTGTACACTCAGGGAAGTGTATTTATAGCTTAGTATGGTAAATCTTTCTTTCTTAAAGACCAGACAGGAAAACATGAGGGATGATGCTGTTGTGGTTTAACCTGGCAGGCAACTAAACACCTCAAAGCCATTCCCTCAGTACCCCAGTGTGATGGAGGGGTAAACAGAAAAAAAAGGTAAAACTTTTGGGTTGAGACAATTTAATAGGACAGAAAATGAAGAAGGAATAATAACAATAATAGAATATACAAAACAAGTGCAGCACAATGCAATTGCTTGCCACCCAACTGATGAATGCCCAGCCAGTCCCCAAGTAGCAGATCACCATCCCCCCAGCCAATTTCCCCATTTTATTCTACAGCATGGTATGGAATATCCCCTTGATCAGTTGGAGTCAGCTGTCCTGGCTGTAACCCCTCCCAGATTTTCATGCACCCTCGGTCTTCTCACTGGTGGGGTGGCGTGAGAAGCTGCAAAGTCCTTTACTTAGTGTAAGCACTGCTCAGCAACAACTAAAACATCGGTGTGTTATTGTTATTATCCTTATCCTACTTCTGTACCACAGCACTGTACCAGCTACTAAAAAGAAAATTAACTCTATCCCAGTGGAAACCAGGACACATGACTACTTTCTATCCAGCTCATGCAAGAAAATGAAGTAAGATTCAGGAAAAATACAGAAGCTGCACATTAACCTCTCTCCTCCACACGTACAGGCTCAGGTGATTTGAACTGCAACAAAGTTTGTAATGTTCATGCTTTAAGAGACATAAAGATCTATCCTGCACAATGCTGTCATGCCAGCTCAAGGATTCTGCTCAATACACACCTTGAAGGACAATTTTCTCAGTGTCCAGATGAAAAGTGAGGTTTCCTGTCCTCACTGTTCCACCACAATTATGGAGCGCATTGTGTATTCTCAGTGTTCATCTTCACAGCTTTTTTCCCACATTAAGAATCACAGAATCTTTGAGATTGGAAGACACCTCTGGACATCAACCTGTCCAACCCTCTGCTCAAAGCAGAGTCAACTAGAGCTCACCACTGAGGGCTGTATCTAGTCAGGTTTTAAATATCTCCAAGGATGGAGAATCCATAACCCCTCCAGGCCACCTATTGTTGTTGGTAACTATCGGTACAAGGACACATTACTGCTTAATTTGTTGTCCACAGGATCCTCAGACCTACTCTGCAAAGCTGCTTTCCAGCTGATCTGAGGATGCTTGTTCCTCTCCAGGGACAGGACTGGGCTTTTTCCTTTCCCAAAATTCCTGGCTTTCCTGACAGCCCATTTCTCTAGAATACTGAGGACTCTCTAAATGGCAGCACAACTCCCTGGTGCGTCAGCCTCTCCTCTCCCTTTTGTATTATCTGTGGATTTGCTGAGGGTGTGTGCTGTCCAATCACTCAGGTCATCAGTGAAAAATTACAGAACACTGGCAGTGCTGGCCCCTGGGTACATCACCTATGTCTGGCCTCCATCTGGACTTTGCTGCTGATCACAACCCTTTGATCCTGGAAACTCAGTGAGTTTTTCAACCACCTCACTGTGCAGCTACCTACCCTGTGCCTCATCAGTTTCCTATGAGGATGTTATGAGAGACATTGTGAAAAGTCTGGCTAATGTCAATTTAAACAACATCCCCTGCTCTCCCCTCATCCACTGAAACAGTGATCTCATCACAGGTTATCAGATCGATCGAGCAGGATTCCTCCTCCTAGTCAGTAACCCCTAGTGAATACACTCAACCATCTTGTCCTTTATAGGTTTAGAAATGGTTTTCAGAATAATTTGCTCCATCACCTTCCAAGGGTAAGAGGTGAGGCTGACTGGCCTAAAGTTCTCCACATCCTTTATTTTTATAGACTATTCCAATATGTTTGGAAAGCACCAATTTTGCAGTCACATATGCTGAACAGCTAAATAGGAAAAAAAGATACCCAGTTAATAGACTATATTGTCTGCTCTAATTCTAAAGCCTGATCATGGCCATTATTTTGTGTTTATTAACTTCCCGTAGCTCAGAGCAAAAGATTAAGGATAATTAAATTAGAATCATTTGTGTAATTCAATGACTTGGCAAAACATGATCTATTTATATCACTCATTGGTTTTCCATCATAAAAGATACATGAACTTCCCACATTTTAAAATACTTATGTAAGTATCAATAATATTTATATTTACTTATATAAAAATATACAGTGATTGTGTCCACACTATATAATATATATAAAGTATTAATTACCAGTATTTATTTATTTATTCATTTATTTATGGAAAAGCATTTAAGTACATTTTGAACAATACTTACCCAGCTTGCAAGAGAGTTTATGTATAGCTTTGTGTTTTATGATGGAATCACTTCCAGATATTCTACATGTGTAGCTGAAGAGAACCATTTGCTGAAATGCTCTTTATAATAATGATGAAATACAGAATCAGGACTTAAAGCTGTTGCCACTACCTGAACACCAACTCCCAGCCACAGGCACTTGCACAAATCTTTCCCTTAGAAACAGTTTAGACCAGTGTAACATAACTTATTCCAGAAAAGATTTCAGAATTGAGGTTTTTTTCTTAACTAGGTTTATCTTCCAGAGCAGAGCTTATTCATGTAAACCCACGCAACTGTGCCACCACAACATTGATTTAACTGAAAACATCTTTTGCTAATGGGGCATGGCATTTCCTTGTTGCATCACATTAACTTCATTTCTTTGGATCTAGTAATTAAGGCCAATTGTCTCTTGAAGACAGCAAATTAATTCCTGACACTGTTGCACTTTCTCGACTCTCACATCCAGGTTTTACATTAAAAAAAAAAAGGGAAAAAAACCCAAAACACAAAGTAATTCCCAGAGATTCACCAAACTATTTAAACTGTGTTTATACATTGTATGTGCTGCCTTCTCCAGACTAATGCAGTTCACATATTACCCAATATCACCAACTTCCCAGCTTTAGCACGGTGGAGGAACACTGCAGCAATGGATGCAATGTAAAATGTGCTTGGCCTTTGGAAAAGACAGCCCAGGAGCCCAAATACCAAATCCTTCAGATGATGGTTTTGCTCATGTCATGGAAATGAGCGAGATAGAAGTGTTCAGAAAACAAACCTGCCAACAATCCCTTCTCAGCTTTGGGGAGATAAGTCACAGGGCTTTTTCTTACTTCTCCTGCTCAAATATTTGAAGGGAGAATGCCTTGGCTTGTGTGACTGTTCAGAAGAGCAGCAGTTTATGTTGGGATATGGAAGTCTGCACATGTGTGCACAGGCCAGGAGGAGCAGGGTGTGAATGGGAAACCTGTGCCACCAAAGGACTCTGCACAAGCACCATTACTCTGGGATATCTATGACCAATCTGCAAAGAATACATATATACTTTTGCACATGCACAGGTACCAATATTCAGCAGCCATCAACAATAAAGACAATGGAAGAAAAAGGAGATCAAATTTCATTATTATTTGACAAATAAAGAAAACTCAATTGAATTTATTCTTTCTTGAAAGTAACTCAAAGTTGCCTCCTGGAAGCCATCAAGGAAGAAGTCAGCCATGAAACAAAACTAAAAAGCTTTGTCAGGTCTCTTGCCACACTGTGTTTCATAAAACAATTCCAGTTTGGGGGCTGTCTTTAGAAAGAACCCAACAAGGTTCTCCCAATTTATCATTTTTTTTCCTGCCATGCCTTTGGCTTTCATTTTAAAGACTGAAGATGTTTGTCTCCACTCTGAGGACAGTTGGAGTAGCTGTTAGTGCAGCTACTCTGTTGATATGAGAAAATTAGTAAAAGCATTAGATCAAAAGTTGTTTTGAGGTAAATGTCAGGGCAAGGGAAAGGGAAATTAATATTGGAGCAATTACATCATTTTAATTAACTATCACAGCAGTTTAAATATCTGGTTCAGGTCTCACTTTCCTTCCCTTTTCTTCTCCATGACCTCAGTTATTATCATGTTGGCTTTATCTGCCAGTGCCCATAGTGACACACAGACTTCCGTAAGACTTTGCAAAACACTAACTTCATTTAGCTGATGCAAATGCCCAGCATTGTTCCAGGGAGGGAACAGGCCTGCTGATGCAAAACCGCTCTGTTTATTTCAGGAAACTCATTGTTTCAATAAGCAACTTTCTTGTCTGGCCATTCTGCTCCTTGTTTCAGGATGTCAGTCAGTGTCAAAGAATTGGTGATGGTGGGAAGATAAAACATCTTATGGTCTCACTGAGTTACACTGCAGCTCAGCACAACTATAAATGTTCCCAGCCAGATCACGCAACAAACAGAAACTAATTGCAGCAGTATTTAAAATCCCACCCTGTCCTCTCTAAGGCAAAAATCCCCTTCATTCCTGGGCTCTGTAACAAGGCACTCATGTCAAAATGTGACATGACATGGTCTTTTAGATTATAAGGGGATCACTAGAAAATACATATTTCTCATAGTCCTTCGGAATCCCAAAAGACCACACTATGTAGAAAGTCAGCCTAAATAAAGGATAGAGTCCCAAGAGCTCCAAGCCAGATTCCAACTACAGCACATATAAATGGATTTCCCAAACAACTTCTGATTTGTTTTCCCTTTGCTTGGTGTCTGAATATGAATTGACCCAGTTGCTAACTCCAACTAAGAAAAAAAATTTACTGTCCTTGCTACATATCCTTTCTAGCAAGAATGGGGCTAGGCTCAGCATTTGCTCTTCCAAACAATAGTCTTGTGTTTCTGCATGACCTGCAGGGCATGATCACAGGGCTTAACTGCATCTCCAGGATTTAGGCTCGATATGAAGCTACACATCTACATATAACTTATATTAATGTTATATGCCATTTCTCTGCTTTCATGATAGGTTGGTATTTCTGAATGGTTTCAAGGAAGTCACAGCAAAAGATGGACTTTGGTATAAATAATGTTTAGAACACATACACATATATATATTACATAAAGTGTTTGTACACATATCAGTATTATAAAACATATCTACATGTATGTATGTATATATGTGTGTACATATCTATATATATTTGTTTCCAATCCTGAAATCAAAGCTCCTGAATTGCCAATGGCTTCTGCTCTCTGACAGTGACATTGTGCTTTTGCCAGCCCAATTCTCTCATTTGGGAGCGCAAAGACATTCACCACTTCAACCCAATACATTCATACCAGCAAACGCTCACCTGCAAACACAATCTCTCCCTCCTCCCAAATCTATGCCATTGTAGCAGCATAGCAAATGTATTTATGGAGGTGATAAATTTCAGATACATTTGATACAGCTCTTGGGACTCTTGGGTGATACATTTCAGAACAAATTTTGCTAACAAAAGCCATGTCTCCAGCAGGAGGTTTTGCTGGCAGATTAAGAATTTACAGCAGTATCAGCAGCCATTGCAGCCAGCTGCTGGGCAGGAGCATCTCATCCCTACCCTCTGCAGCAGCAGCTGCTGCTTTCTGCCCACAGCTGCAAAGAGGTCCAAGATCTTCTCAAATAGACTGATGATTTCAGCAGTGCCAGTTGCTAACAAACTCCCACTGTGGTTACAATAGGAGTGATGAAACCTGCAGTTTGAAAGATTGTCTTCTCAGAGCAGCAGCAACAAATGAAGGAATAGTAAAAGAGAAACTGGAACCTCTTCAGGAGCTTCTGGGAGTCACTCACACTGTAGATAAAGATTTTCAGGTCATGCACAGAGCATGGCAGAAAGAACTGTGTGTTCTAGTGATCTAAAATATATTTCTAGCTCAGTGCAATTACAAGTGTTATAAAGAACATTTGACATTTGGTTGGTTCTCCCATATCTTCTGGGATTTTATTTTATATTCACTGCAACTTGCATGTGGGATCTCACTTCATGTTCCTGCACCCACAGCAGACACAATAGGTTTCTCTAACAAAAGACTTAAAAGGAGGACAATTGTTGTTAGTCTTCTTCACTGCAATACTAACTAGCTGTCCCAAGTACAAATCTGAAATCCTTCAGGCTCTTCACTGTCCAAATATAACCAACAACAGCAGAAACAGAGTCAATTTTGGGGCAAAGAACAACAACTGGACAGCTGTCCACATTTTTGGGAACAGGACAAAAAGATCAGGGAAAAAATATGCTAAAAAACATTTTGATTTCAATTCAGTTAAAATTACTCAAATCATTGCACTTAAAATCAATTATTCAAATTACAAACTGGCAACTCACATGAGGAATTATTCAATGTATGTAAGTGTCCTGTACTTCTCTATATGCTCTTGACTTCTAAGATTTCCTGTATTAAATGGTCACGTGGCCACTGCCTTTCACATTGGTCAGTTTTCTTCAGTAAGGTGTTGGCATTATCAGTGTGACAATGCTCATGCTGAACAACAGGATCCCATTTTTCTCTAACATGTGCTACACATTTCTTACACTTCAGCTAGGAGAGAGGCTAAGGAAATGAATCCATAGTTCAAGGAAGTCTTCCCATTTCTTAGCTTTCATACCACCAAGTCAGAACAAGCAGTCACTCACACTGCAGCCTGCAGAGCAACAGAACTACATGAAGTCCAGTCAATAATTAATATTCTGTCTAGCATAATGTCAGACTTTGTTCCATCAATGTATATCTGTCACTTCAGTGGATGGTAATTCTGAGATTTTATTTCATTAGCATGAATGTCAAATATGGCAAACAATTTTAATCAAAATATTTAATGGAGAGTTGGTAATTGGAACAGACTCCCCACAATCCTATAGTAAAATACAGTCTTATAAAATATTTTCAGTTATTAACATTTCAAAAACAGCAGGAAAATCAACTCATTTACAAATATAGCCTCCTTATAGCCAGACTAAAAGGATTTAGTGGATTCACCAAAAGCCTGAATAGGCTCTATTGTTCAGAGATAATTTAAACCATCCTGTGCAGTTTCAGTAATTTAAATACCACTGGAGCACCAGCAGAGAAGATCTGCTTACTTGTTTCTGATCACACAAGAATCAGGGAGCAATTCAGGTTAGGAAGCATGCTTGACGGTCTCCCACATATCAACACCCATTCCTATGTCTCCACTCAGCAGAGAAGCATCAAATGCATACTTTGCCTCCTTTGGCTCTGTTCACCCTCTGAAACCATTGCTGGGAACACACTCTCATGGGACGTAAAAGCAGAAAAAATATCCTGTTGTTTATGTAGGCCCTAATCCTGCATAAAGTGTTTTGTGGGAAAGCCCCCACTTAAACTGCATCCTTCTGACTGCAAGGGTTCCTCACTTGGGCTCTGGGACCTGCTGCAGAAGTTCCTTCAGAGACATGGCATCCCTGAATATTTTTCTTAAACCTGTGTCTTTCCTATGCAGTCAATACACATCTGCCTCATTCAAACCTGGATTTTCTGAGAAGGCACTTAAGTCTGTGCTCAGATTTAAGCAAAATCACATGTGACATCTGAAGTCACAGGATTTTTCTGGGCTTGAGATGCAGATGAAATGAGACAAACTGAAGGCCAAGTGATTCCCTTGAGCTGTTGTTGGAAAACATTCCCTTTTTTTTAAAACCCTTTGTTTTCATTCTCACCACTGAGATTTGAAAGGGAAATAAAAAGAAGGAGGAAATAAATGGCACAGAGACATCTTTTGAGGGACAAGAGACTGAGTGGGAGGATACACTGAATTCAGAAGGAAAGATTGAGAAGCTGGGCATTATCCTGTTCAAATGAAGTGACAGCTCAGAGCTCAGTGCAACTTTGATTCTTCACTTCCCACAGGAGAGTCCTATATTCCTCATGCAATAGGTTATTACAGATTTTACTTTCCACGAAATAAACACAGAGCCTTTTTTAGGAAATGGTTCATTTACATCCACTAGAGAAGTCATTGGCATATAGTGAACAGTACAGGTTAGGCCCCTGCATGGAAACTGGGGAAAGAGGTAGGTGTTGGAGGAAGAAGGAGTCTGGAGAAATATGAGGACTCTGTGTGCATATGGGAACAAAGCCCATCAAGGTTGCAGTAATTCAGTGAGTAAAGTTCATTTTAAACTTTGGTCCTGAAATAGAGCAGAACAAAATTAGAGACTTATTTGTGCTTAAAAGAGGAAAGAAACATTTGCTATGGTCATGACTAATAAAATGTTATAAAAATTAGTTATGAACCCTCCACTTTTAAGAGACAGGACACTATCTTTTTTTACTGGAGAGACTGGGAAAGCAAGCAGAACTAGTCTGCAAGATCCTGTAAACCAAAATAAACCAAGGGACGTAATGTTGACAGTAAAGGGTCATGCACACACTTCAGGCAAGCAATCCACATTGAAAGAGAGTGATACCTACTGAAAATCCAGATTTCATCAAGGACTCTTCCAGAAGAAGAGTGAAAGAATGAGAAGACATTGCGCAGAATATGGGAGTCAGTGAGACTTCACAGCTGGCCTGTTATGTATCAAGTAGTGATGTGGCAAGGGGAGACAAACCCACACCGCTCCCAGCAAGGAAATGGCAGCATAAAAACCAACAACCTGGAGTCACCAAGACTCAAGACTGAGGAAATTCTGAAAGACTCAAGCTATTGGGAAGTGCCTGATGAGAAAGTGAAACAAATGGAGCAACCAGCAGGAGCAGCCAACTATATGGCCTTTGTGCACATTTATCAAAAGTGCAGACGCCTTCACACAGTTAAAGCAAAGTGAAGAAATATGGAGAAAGTCATAGACCACAGAACAGATATTTGGAAGAGTAAAACTGATCAAAAGGGAACCATTTGTCACAAGACACCACAGCCTTACAGAACAACTTGAATGAACATGTGATGCCTCACAAGGAGTGTAGGATCAGGGGCTAGATAAAGTCAGCCTATGGCATCCACCAACAGAGAAAGGAGGTACACTCAGATACTGGGACTAGGATATCCGTGACCGTATTTAGAATGGAGGGATTCCCTCTACCCACCTTTGGGTGGATGGCATAAGTTTTATAAAATCCTGTATAAAAGTCACCCACAAGCATGTTCAGACAAACACTTTTTATGCAGACTGTGTGGCCAGGAGAGGAATTGAGGTTTGTGCCTTTGAGAGCTGCTGTTTCTGCTGCTGAGCACTTTCGGGTGACCAGTAAGGCTCTTTCCAGAACAAGGCTCTACAAACAGAAACAATTCAAAGTATAAGCCTGGCCATCTTAAAAGAAAGCCTACTCTGAGACATTATATTTTACCCCATATAGATGGTGCCAGGATGTATGTGCAAGACAGGATTTCATTCCATGATGGCTTAACAGTAATCTCACAAATTTAAGATTTGGCACCATAAAATAGAGGAATTTGTGTGCTCAGTAGCCCTGAATATTCAGCTTAAAGCAAACCACATACACGTCATGCATTGACAAAGAGGTTTTGCAGTAAAAGCAAAGATTTGACCGATTTCTGAAATCTCAAATTGTGAGAAAATATCATAATTGGAATACCCTCCCTGTGTGTCAGGAAGCAATACTGCTGCAGTGGATTACAGCTCTGGTTGGGAAAAGTGGTCTGCTGGCAGCCTGCAGGAATCAGCTGTGGCCAGGAAACTCAGAGCAAGTTTTGTAACCTTATTTTGTAACAGCAAGAGGCCACAGAATAACACAGAAAAACTAAACCCGCTAGAGCCAAGTGGGAATTTCAGCACAAATCAAGGCTTTCCAATAGCTAACAAAGCTATTGGAAAGAAGAAACCATAGTAAAAAAATTGACTGCAAAGACAAAACACAGCACAAACAAAAAAGAAACCCCAAAACAAAAGCTGTTTTATATTGCTTTTTACTCTCCCGAGTACCTGATAGTGAGGTTTTAAAGATCCGTGATCAACAGTATGTATCAAAAGTCGGGATGATGTAGGTGACTCAGGTCTGAGGCCNTTACTCTCCCGAGTACCTGATAGTGAGGTTTTAAAGATCCGTGATCAACAGTATGTATCAAAAGTCGGGATGATGTAGGTGACTCAGGTCTGAGGCCAACTCACAGCCTGTGTTTCTGAACCCTGTCTCATACTGCTACAGGGAAGTGGTAAGGTGCCACTGTCATGTCATTCAGGGTAATTGCACATTTAATGGAGGTAAGTCTAAACACAGCTCTTTAAGAATCAGAGAAAGACAAAGCCAGGATCAGATCCAGAAGGACTGAGACAGAATCACAGATTCATGGAGTAAGCTGAGCTGGAAGGCACCACAAGGGTCATCAAGTCCAACTCCCATCCCTGTACAGCACCATCCCCAAGAGTCACACCCTGTGCCTGAGAGCATTGTCCAAACTCTTCTTGAGCTCTGTCAGGCTGGTGCTGTGACCACTTCCCTGGGCAGCCTGTCCCAGTGCCCAACCATGCTCTAGGTGAAGAACCTTTACCTAATATTCCACCTAAACCTCCCCTGACACAACTTCAGGCCCTGTCACTGGTCACCACAGAGCAGAGAGCACCACTGGTCACCTCCTCTTCCCCTCATGAAGAAACCATAGACTGCAATGACGTCTCCCCTCAGTCTCCTCTTCTCCAGGCTGAACAGACCAAGTGACACAGAGGTGCTGTCCTCAAAGGAAATAAAATCCACAGGAGCAAAAGGCACATTTTCCTTGGCCTGTCATCCTCCAACAGAACAAGACCAGGAAAAAAAGCATGTGATCCAGCTCTACACCAGGAGTAATAACAGAAACAAGCTATAAGAGAAGATTTGAAAGATTAAAAAACACCCAAAACCCACCAGTTAAGGAACCAAGTGGATTAAGTGGCATCCTTATAAGCACCACCTATGTGCATGTGCTTTCACACCAGCCATTGCTGGGGCACTGCAGGGCCTGAAAAGCCCCTGCTTTTCAGATATACAATATGAAGGAAAAGGGAAGCTGGGGGAGGGAACAATAAAGTAACACTCACAAAACAATAAATTGAGAAAATTATAAATTTTCTCAGTAAAATTTTAGAAGGCATAAAAATGTCAGAATATTTTCCTGAATGGGTCATTTTTCTTCTTTAAAAAAAAACCTATTATGAGCAATATATATTTCATGTAAAACATATGTTGTTTTGCTGACTTACGCTGTTCAAATTCTACAGAAGCTTGAAGTGAAACCAAACCAGCAGCATTTGTTTGTCAATGACCTTTTCAGAGCCTCAGAGAATCATCTGGAGTGTCAAAGCAACGTAAGTACTGATCTTCTCCTATTATTCCCATCCCACAGCAAGCTAAAAAGCAGTTTGCATTTTGCTGTTAGCAAGTCACAGAGCCACTGAAACCTAATGGAGGTAAAAAAACTCCACACATCTACAGCATTATACATTTGAGTCCCCCCATCCCCATCTTCTCACATCACATTCTCCTACAAGAAGAAATGAAACCTTTTGGCTTTCTTTCAGTACAGTAAACCTGCAGTAGCTCTGTTTCTCATACTCCAGAGACTCATTCTGTTACACTAGGCTGTAGGGAGAACACAAGAAAGCAGAGGATGGCTTTTAAAAAATGCTTTAAACTGCCTTAAGGGACCCCTTTGGCACCAAGCCCTGGGGGTTCTGGTGGCTCAAGGGCCTACAGAAATGCTCCAGGGTTTGTTAAGACACCAGGAGGCTTCTGCCAGGTCACCTTGTCCACTGATGACTTCAATACCAGATGAGGAAACACATCAGGGGCTGAAGACCTCAATATTGAAGCTATTCAAAGGCACGCCTTCAAATCAGCAACTTTTAGACCATCATATTTCTTACAGTGTGCAAGCAAAAGACATGCACAAAGAAAATTTATAGGCATAGGAAAGTAAACCGGAACTGGACTTCAAAGGGCGTTTTGACAATCCCCTCACTTGGATGCCAAGTCTCCCACTTGCCAAGACCATTCCTGACAGATGTTTGTCATGAAATCTGTATGAGGAGATTTCACTGTCTCCCTCAGTAGCATGTTGCAATGCTTAATTGTGCTTATAAATTCTTTTTTTCCTAAAATATCACCTGAATCTTCTTTGCTGAAAGGTCAATTGTTTCTTGTCCAGCTTCCAAATGTTCACAGAACAATTTATCACTGGCCTCTTCATAGTAGCTTTATATATATCAGAGAGCTGTTATCATGTCACCAGTAGGCTCTCCTTCTCTAGACTAAACAAACTCTGTCCCTTAAACCTTCCTTCAAAGGTCAAGTTTTTCAAGACTGTTGTCATTCTTGCTCCCCTTCTCTGCACTATCTACAATTTGTCCACTTCATACAAATGTGGACTTGGAAACTGGATATAGAACTTCAACAGGGAGATGCCCGGAGGCAAAAAGAGTGAAAGATAACAACCTCTGGTGTCTAACACACAATACTTAGGTTAATCCATGCTCAGATGAAATTTACTGATGCTATGACCAAAAAAACCCAACCAAACAACCAAAAAAAACCTGCACTGATCAAGTAACTATACACCAGTCTATGTACACACATTGTTTGCATGTGGAAAACAATATTCCCATCTGCAAGAACTTCTGTGTTGCAAAGCTGCATTCCTTTCAGTTATACTTAACACTGGCCAAGATTTTTCAGAAGTACATGCTAAAAGCTGGACTTCTAAATCCCTGTTTGGCTGCTGAAGTAATTTGCTTTGATCTTCACGCACTGTCAAGATGCAGTAGCACCTAGTTTTGCAATCTCATAATCCCTGTAGGCCTTAAGTACAGGCTTTGAATCTTAATTTTAAGCTTTTTTGTTGTTGTTGTTATTCAAAAAGAACTGAAAACAAAAGCACTACTCTTTGATGTGTCCAGTTTACCATATCCTAAACTCTACAGGTCTGGTAGACAGAGTCATTTTTTTCTGTTTCCCACACAGAAAGCTGGGGAGCAGGTGGTCAGTTCCTGACATCAGTCAGCACCAGGTCCTGTTACAGTTGGCTTTAAAAGAAGGTCAAATTTAAAGATATTTCAATAAAGAAAAAAAAATATTTCTCTTAGAAGTCCTTCAGAGTTAATGTTTGGGAATTCTGAAAATAAGTCATCCTCTTGGGAGGCTCTGGAATTAACTATCATGGCTAATCCATTTGAGTCCACTCTTCCTGGGCTTAAACAGATGATGTTAAAGTGGTTGCTGGAATCTCCTTTTATCTTCTGTCTGCAAAGTGATAAATCTTCAGATATACTCTTATAATGCTCCAGGAAAAGATCTGAGAATTGAGATTCCCTAGAATTTACACAGGGGATTTTTTCAGGGGTTAAATTCTTGGGTGATGTGACCACAGACTGCCTGTAAATCTTGCTATTCTGGATGGAAACATTCAGGTGGCATGAACAGCTGGGGAGGAAATGTTGAATTGTCTGGCATGCTGCACTTACAGTGACTCCTCCTCTCTGATGGCATGCTGTACTTCTTCTAGGGTTTCCCATCACAGCTGCAATGACTTTTAGAGATATGAACAGTATCATAAAACTACACTTGGTACCCCTTCCTTATTCCCCAGTGCCACAATTTGCATGAGAGATGAAACCAATGGCTGTTCATCTGGAGTGAATGATCAGTGCTGGCCATTTCACTGGCATCACTAACACAAGTCCACGAAAGTTGTGAGCAGACATTTGGATTCATTGAACACTGCAGATGTGGGAGTGACAGATGCTGTGGTTCCTGAAACTACTCTGGAAAAAATAGAGGGTGACAAACTCTTCTCAGAAATACAGAATTACAACTCAGTTCTCCTGGACAATTCTTCAGACTTTGAAGAACCTTTAAAGCTTCATTTGCTTTTTCACCTTGTATTGCTTTACAATGGCAGTAGTTATATGAAGAGAAGTGTCTGGACATTGCTGACAGAATAAAGAACATCATGAGTTACACAGCTGCCACCACAATTGTAGCTCAGCTCTCACCCTCACTGAGGTCTTAATTCCTTAGCTAAGCACTTCTGAGTAAATCTCAGGTCACAAAGCCTTGATTCGGATTTGCAAAGTAATAATTGGTGAGTGGATAAGTCACAGAGGGAGTTCCTCACCTTCACATAGCACTGGCAGAAAGAATTCTCAATAGTTGCCTTTGCTGGAGAAAAGCTGGCAGCTGCCAGGGCTGAGATGACATATTGGTCCTGCATACTCAGTAGCCTCAGTCTCATAGGCTTCCAAGGCACAATTTTGAAATTAAAAGTCTCCAAGCTACCCCAATGTTCATGAATATGGTAACTTACCAGTAATGTGCAGGTCTGGCATTGAATATTTACTTGAAAATATTCTGATCTAAACTCTTGCAGTTCTTTATCTGTGTATTTTATTGTTGGCAAATGCTTAAAAACCTTTTTTCCAAGGAATTTCTCCTAGTATTATTAGCTTTCCTCTTCTCTTGATTAGAATTGAGACAAGCATACATTTTTCCTCTCAGTCTTCTATAGGGATTTTGGCAGAAATAGTATTTAAATGCAAGTTGATGTATTTGTTCTATCAAATGTAGAGTTCAGTGACAGAGAATGTAATAACATGACGTGGAAGGTGAAAGACAAAAATCTGTACTTGCTACAGAAACATCACTGATTTTAGCAGGTTCACCTGAGTAATGTCAAAATTGGATCTGTGTCTTTTTTACAATCATACTCTGAAGAATTCAGGCAACCAAACATGTTGGTTTATATGGGCACAGGTTTCCTATCTGACTTCTACCTGCTGGCCCAGAAGGATGTTGAGTGTCCAGAGGACACTTACCCTTCTACCAATCACATCGAGATGTCAGGACGTTGCAGAGTATTTCAGATCAGACTAAATGCCAATGCTAAGGTAACCAAATGTCAGTCCTGGTATCCAATAGATAATCCCTGATCACAGACAGATGGTTACACACAGTCTTACCTGTTTGCACACACAGACACACACCCCTTTTATAACAGGATACACACTCCACTGCAGCTGCCACTGCCCTGAGACATTACAAGAGCTTCCAGACTGCTCATCTACTTGGGATTAGTCTCTACATTAGGTCAGTTTTTCCTACTTTTTCCTCTGTATTACCAGGACACAATGAGGAATCCCATCCTCTGGCTTGTCATGCAGATAAAACAGAACAATGTGTTTGTCAGTACTGTGCATTTTCCATAAGCACAAACACAGAGCAAAGCACACAAGCAGAGAGTACCAAAGTGGCAGATAATCATCTTTCAAACAGATGGACACCACGAATTACTCGGGAACTGTGTGCTGCGTGTGCACACACATGCAATAGCAATTTCGCGGAGGAAAGAGTTGGTCATTACTCTTTTGAGAAATGTCTCTTCTAAGTAGATGCACAAATCTCTTTTCAAAAATATGCAAGTCATCACTTTGGCAGAATGAGTAAATTCAAAATTTCCCAACACTAGTCTGAAAACCTGCAAAAAAAAAAAGGAAAACAGCAGATGTAGTTTATCTTGAGATTACGTTTTTTCCAATTTACCCTTCTCCCTTTATTTTTCTCTTATGCATTTTTTTTTCAAACTTTATCATCTAACAAAAGGAAGAAAATGAGTTCTTTGGGAGAAAAAAAGTCTTTAGAAGTTTCAGGAAAGAAAATTATAAGTCTCATAACTCCTCACCTTCTTCTGAACAGTATCCATTTACCAATTTAATGGACTCCAGCTGGGAACTTGTTTGAACTTGAATAAATGGGAAGGATTTTACCATCTCAGTGAAATTCAGTCACAGTTCTCCACTGAAGATTAGTCTTTCCAGTCCCATCACTGAAGGGACTTTCCATGTAGTTTTTTTCCAAAATGAGGAATTCCTCTGGCTCCAGCCTTAAGGGTCTTTTTCTCAGGGTTCTTTATTGCACACCCTTTGGGAGCTTCCAAACAGTAATTGCTCAAACTTGGCAGAGGACAATTGGTAGATTTTCCATCTTTGTATGGAATTTTTTTTGTATGAGTAGTATGAGTTACAGAAGTCCTTCTCCTGGGAATCTCTGTCTCAGAGGAAATATGAGACTATTTGTGATATGGCATGAGATTTCTTTTTTTTTTTCCTGGATTTTATTCGTGGTACAACACTGTAACTCCTAAACAGAACAGTTTTGCAAGATTTCAAAAGGAATTCAGAGAGTGACCATTTCTTTGATACCACTTGAAACCAGTCATCTCCCATGTCTTCTAGGATACTGCTGACATTTTCTGACTGATTCCAAATATCAGTGCTTATTTCACAAGCTCAGTGGCCCAAAGAAGTTCTTCTTGAAGTGGATGGCAGATGAAACTTAACCTAAGATCATAGGCTTTGGGGAGCTGTTTGTAATTTCCTCTCAATCCCACTGTCTGCATTAGATGATTTCAAAGATTCACTGTCTCCCCTAAAAGGTTAGCAGCCACAAAGCTGCCAACACAGGATAACCCTCTGCTCTAATTTTCAGCACTTCCAAATGAAATATTTGGATGTTTCTAGTCTGTCGGGAAGTGTCACAATCTCTTAACTAGAAACTGATTACTCCACCCATTAAATGTTGAAGTTTTCAACAATTTCCTTGCAAGTTCTGCTTTTGTCACCTCCATAGATTTAACACCACATGCACTACATGCACTTACAGTGATTAGCTGCTGTCACGCATTTTAAAAGGCACCACTTGATCTACAGCTCTGTGTGTCGTAAAGCTGGGCTTTAGATAACAATTGCTACCAGTTAAAATACTATTTAAGTGTAATGACTATTAATATCAATGCACACTCAGACACACACATATCAATCTGTATATTAATAGCCTATATATACATATATATACAGGTGCATCTTGTTTATTTCACCACTCCTGTGGTACATGGCACATGAATTAAGCAGCAGATATGTCATATGTGACACAGGTTCTGTAGCTCTCTGGATGAATGGCAGTGGGTGGCTCTAAGAGGCAAATAACTTCATTATATCTAACAATTTAATGTGAAGGAAAGGGTTGATCATAAAGATGAAGCTTTTATATTACATTTATCAGTTCCCTCCAGATTTATTTCTGATATTTAAAGTAGAAAGTTCAATTAGTTTGAATTGTCATAAAGTACAAACCTGTCTGTTCCCAACTACGTGTGTACATACTCCTAATGTCAAAATTAGCTGCTAAGTATCTTCCCACTCGGCTTGATAGATCTCTCCAGGACTAAGAAACAATATAGTCTATGGTTACCAGTACTATGCACCTGAGCAAAACAGAAACAGACTACGAATTTAGGAATCAAAGTAATATTTGTATTTGTACTTTTGAGCTTAACTACTGAAGCATTTTGAATAATATACAGATTATCAGTTTACAGATAATGAGAGATGTATTCTATTCATATTGGACACTTATTTATGCATTCAATCAGAAGATTTTAAAAAAGAACTCCTGAACTGAGCATAATTTGGTATTTGAAAAAACTATTCAAAATTCATATTCTATCAGAGATCTACAGAAAAGTCACTGTCTTGAAAAAACATTTGGAAGAGAAAAGCATTTAACAGAAAATATTTAATGCAACTCCAGAATTCTCAACTGTTAAAAGGTAAATCAGATTAGTTCCTCAATTAAAGTTTGTAACTGAAATGAAAAACTGTCAGACTGTATTTTGGCAATTATAGATGAATAATAGCTATGCAGCCAGAAACAATGCAGTTCTATACATCTTGATCATAAATATGGATGTACTTATAATGACCTATTCTCCAATGAATACTTAAAACCTCTTCCATCACAATTTACTTAGCTACACATAAAAGATTGGTACAAAGCACAAAAACATTGTAATGTTGTAAAATATGTCTCTAGGAAGCTGTCATCACTACAATTGCATATTTAGGAAAACATTTTTCAAAGCTCCACATTTTGCGACGTTTCAGTACATGTCTGACAAACCCTAGAGCCACACACTTCATCCTGCAAGTGTTGCCAGCAAGGTTAGCCGAGCCTTTTATGCCTCCTGGAAGAGACGATGCAGACAAAGGTACTGCTGTGATGAAGGAAGGAGGTCCTGCTGAGAAGTGCTGAGTGCCCTCCAGTCCCAATAAATTGCAGTTCCACTGGAAGTAAAAGGATCAAAACTGTTCTCGCTTATGTGAATGGAAGCAGGGTTAGGCAAACCACCTGCAGCCAGCAATTGAGAGTGCAAACTGGTAATTACCAACAGTGATTTATCTGCTGTTAACTTCTGCCTGCCTGTTCAGCACTGCAAGTGTGCTGTGAATTGGCTTATCTCCCTTGAATGGAGCTATGCTGGAGATGCACCAAAGAATCTGTTCCTCTCCAGATTGTCCAGATGCATCCATGTGGAATCCTGTAACTGGAAGAATTACTTCTTTCTTACATTAAAACTGTGCTAAAGTTTTAACTTTCTCAGACATCTGCAAAATCATCTGCTTTAATAAATTGTCACCTCTTAGGGCATGTGCTTTTCATTAGTTTTATTATTGTTGTTAGTCTGTCATTGTCCTTTACTAGATAGGTTCCAATATGCTACTGAGACAAATGCATGGCTCCAGCCATCTGGGATATGACAAATGCTTCATGGGATAATTTGGAAGTGTTTCTTTTAAATCCAGTTTCCTCTTTATTTGTACCCTTTAGAGCTGTCTCATGTGCAAGCTCAGATATGCTATCACACAGACTCTCAAGGAGAAGCTTTATGAGCCATGGAAATGTGTACCTGGTTTTCTGGGACAGCCATGAATGTGTAGGAACTTGGCCTGTGCACAGATGTGACATTTGGCCAACTGGATATCCTGGTATGCCTGAGGTTACCTGGGTTTCCAGATCATGGTGGCCTCACATGCCAGTTAACATCAGGTGCCTGTAATTTTTGATATCAGATGTGCAAGATTCAGAAGCACTGAGCCAAAGGCTGGTTTTTATTTTCAAAAACAAGAGTGAGTTGTGAGTTTCTAGAACAAGAACCTCCTGAAAGGTTTCGTTTACAAGTTGTGATTAGCATTTCTGAAAACCTGTCCCTTTTGGCAAAAGCAGAGACTCCCTGAAAACAAAGTGCACTGTTCCTTCTTAACCAGCATTACCAGCTCAGTGACTGTGCTTCCACAACATGAAATAAATTTTACCCTGACCTCTGTGAGAAAATAGTACACAGACAACAAATTAGGAAAATAAAGTGCAGCAGTGCCCAACTATTTGTGAGGCATTCAGTGTACCTGGAAAGATGTTTTGGAGCAGCAGTTACTGTTGTGGGTTGATTCAAGGGGTTTGTGGCTCAGAGAACTATTCAAGGCACCACTGTTGTTACATGGTAGAAAAGCTGCTGAAGCTACCAACAAAAATATATTATTGCCCACAAAATTCATTCCACATCACTTTAATGAAGAGCAGGTTTTCCCTCTCAATTATTATATGACAAAAATTACTCCCTGTGGTTCTGTCCATCAAATGACAGTCACCAAATCAGAGAATACTGTGAATAAAAAAAAACCAGGTTTCCATAATGCTTAACAGCCTGATCTGATTGTTATCAACTCTATGATTGTTATCAATCCCTCACAAAAGGAAGAGGAGATCTGTCGCCACTGAGATAAATGTTAACAGACAGAAAATTGCAAGTACAGTCTTGTAGTTATCTTCTCCCTTTTGTCTCATTACTGTTGAAAACTGATGCTCAGTGGTTCAGTGGTTCCACAATGTTAGATACACTAGTTAAATTCGGTAGAAGATGAGAAACACCAGCAGACCTGTTAATACTGAACTTCTGCAATCTGACCAAGGTTTTTCAAGAGTCAGAAGTTCAGGTATTTTTTGTTGGTTGTACTAAACCTCAACGTTAAAAATGTACCTTTTTTTCCTTAATGTTTTCTTACATATAGTTTTAAAAATGACTCATACCCTCATGAAATGATCAGCTTAATTCCATTCCTTAATTCTGCCTAGCTAAACATAAAAAGGCCTGTAAGACAGTTAAAACACTAACAAACCAAACAACTTAGGGTTTTAGAGACTTGAACTAAATATTTGGGAATCCTTTCTAAACCATCATACTCAGGAGAGGACAGTTGTCTTCTGGTAATGTGTATCTTATCAGTTCATGTCTGAAACTCGAAAAAAATGCAAGAGATAAGTATACTGATGAATAAAAAGCATAGTTCTCTATCGTACACGCTGTGATCTGGAGTGCCTGTGCTTTCCAAACTGAGATACGCATGTGGCAGTTAAATCTGGCATCATTTGAGATGCAAATCGTAGCTTTACAGGAAATCTTCATTGCCAGATTCTTACAAACCAGGAAACTCAGCTCATACTGTAACTGATGACTTCTTTGGGGACATACTGTTCCACTTGCTGCAGGAAATTGCCATGCAAATAATGTAACTATGACCAAAGGGTAAAAAAATTGATTTTACCCCTTCCAGATATCAATGAAGAAACCAGCATGATCTCACTGCAGCAATACACCGAATGTGAAGCTGTAAAGGTCAACTGCCTCAGTGACACACTGAATAGGCAGATGTTTGCAGTCAGCAGTTACTTTTCTTGGCAATGAATGTGAGGTGGCAAAGACACCACAAAAGAGATCACAAGATCATTCCTGAAGTGAGTAACAGATGCAAAGAGCCCCAGCACAAGCTGAATTCACAGTACAGTTTATACTGCAGATATATCAGTTCTTTAGAAATTATGCAGATGTTAAGGGCAGAAGGAGCAGGGAGAGCAATAGCCAGAGGCAAATTACCAGCAGAGCTAAGAGCAGCTGCCTTTCGTCTCCTTCCCATTCAGAAGCATTTCATTACACATTTAAGACTGTCATCTCACTTCCACTCCAACAGTGCAACTGCAACATTCAGCACTGATAGCCCAAAAACTGCAGCATCCAACACTTGATAGCCCCGCTACTTCAGCAACTGCTGTATGGAGACAGTCGATCCAAGCTAGCAGCATTATAATCTCTCAACAGGATCTTTAAAAAGTTAATTTCACCTGTGTGACTAAATGTGAGAAACCATATGTCGCTGGCCGCTAGCTCGCCC